>JAEANM010003109.1:0-23001 GCA_017656035.1 Myanophis thanlyinensis | reverse complement strand
TATCTATCTGTCTGTCTGTCTGTCTGTCTGTCTTGTTGTCCAAGAAAAAAGATGTTTCCACACTTCCCTATTACCATTTACTGTATTCCTTCTTGTGAACATTTATTTGTTCAAAAAGAGTTTGCCCTAGTCCCGTGGTGGTAAACCTATGGAACACATGCCGGAAGGGCACAATTCTCATGCAGTGATGCGTGCAGGCCAGCTGGCTTTCACACACACAGGAGTGGCAAAACCTGGAAGTACAGCATCTCAGCATGCATGTGTACTCTTGAGAGCTGGCTGGCTAGCTGGCCAGTGTGTGCATGCACATCAGCCAGCTGTTCATCGTGCATGCATGTGCGCCAGGAACCCAGAAGTCTGGCTGGCTGGTTCTCAGAGCACGCATGCGTGCTGGGATGCTATACTTCTGGGTTTTGCTGCTCTGGCATGCGGGAAAGCCAGCTGGTAAGTACGCATTGCTACGAGAGAACAGGACAAGGAGCCAGTGGTGCTGTGTAATTTCCATGGGATGGTTTTGTGTGCCCTTCCGGCACAAAGCTGGCACACAGTGACATAAAAGGTTCTCCACCACTGCCCTTGTCCAATGATTTTCATCCTTTTTTTCACCATGGACCCCCTTTAAATACGCTTTTTGATCATTGACCATGGTCATGGACCCCAAATATTTAACTCAGGATTTAAATAATAGCATTTTTTCAAGCCTGTATTTCCTATGATGAGATCATGCCTCCCAGGAGTCTGCAGACAATAGGTTGAGAACCACTGCTATAGTCAAAATGTTACTAAACCTGTTATTAAAGCATACTATTATAAGCACAAGGTATAGATGGAAACTATTTTACCCTCAAACAGGATCTTGTTCTAGCTCTTTAAGAAGAGCAGATGGGGAAAAAGTATAAGAAATAAAAATGAATTTTATATAGATTCAATTTTGATATATACAAGTTTCTTGGATGGGTCTGATGAAAATTTTTTGTATAGCAATGTAAAAATACACAGTATCATTCTAGCTGAATGTACTCCTTAATATAATTGTATCTTTTCTTCAAGAAGCTGAACAGTTCTTGGTTTTACTATTTAATTGAGTACAGTACATTAAGATATTTTTCCCTCCCTTCTTCTGCAACTGAAAAACAAATATTAGCACTGATAGTTCAGCAGCATTCTAGGGAGAAAGAGGTAAGAACAAATGAAAATTTTCCTACTAGTTTTCTTAAAAATATAACTACAGGTTTAGTTAACAAGCTGACCAGTAATTAGTCAAATAAGTTTAGCATATTGGACATATTAGAACACTCTATTATATTGATTTCCAAGTTGCTATTTTCCTTTTGAGAAGATTGGAAATGGAGCATTATGTGCCATTATGATGTATGAAATTGCAAAATCTAAATAGATTTTGGTTTCTGACCTAACATTTTTTGTCATATTTGATGAAGGAAACTATTAACTTCCAATAGCCACGACAGGTTTATTATGAACCTTTCGGGTTTCAAGGACCAATTTCAGACAAAAAAACTTTCTATTATTTCCAAGCCACAAAACCCTCAAGTCAATCATATCATAAGATGCTCTAGTGGCCACATACTTGAACCTAGAAAAACTGTATGAATTACCCCTGTATTAGAGAAACTATAGGCTAATACTAAACTTATAAACAAGTCTTTAAAGCTATCAAGAGGTGTAAAAGCTGTCTGATGTAAGTCCTTTTATTGCCTACGCTCTATTTTTTTGTGATTTTATTTATTTATTTATTTATTTATTTATTTATCAGGACTTTTATACCGCCCCCTGTCCCGAAGGACTTGGGACGGTGAAAGCCAACTAAAAACATGCATATATAACAATTTAAAACCCAGTTAAAAATTAGTGGCCCATTGAACTGATTATAAAAAATTTAAAAATTTAAGAACAATTTAAAATTACATATTTAAAGTGATTAAAAACCAGTGCATCATAGACTAAAAATCTCTTCAAGCTTAATCAGAAACTAATGAAGGCCAATTATACTTGGATAGACAAAATGTGGTGATAGGATAGGAATCTGTAGAAATTTGGGGACATTTTCGGATTCCAAAGCTCATTTTGAGGCGATCCATGATTGCCTGCACTTCTGCTTAGATATACTGAGAGCATGGTGTGACAATCACTTTCCATCTTGAGTTGCTGCAGATTCCTCACCTGCTACCTCACACAAAAGGGACAATGGGGGAGGGAAAACTAAACTGGTTCTTTTTAGATAGCTTATCCAGTCCTGAATAAAAGACAGAACTGACTTACTTCAAGTTCATATTTTCTTTTCTTTTAAATAAATGTAGTATATTTGGTCTTTTTAATTTTTAAAATTAGATTTTTAATTGCATTGTGCATATTGTATAATTTTATTGTATAATCTTAATGCTTTAATTTTAATATTTCCTTGGGTCCTATATATGGAAGGAAAATACAAACTATTCATATTCTAAGCAAACAAAAATATCCATTTATTTGGTAGCCTGTTGACTCTAAATATTATTGAATGGAACACATTTTGGTATTGGAGAAAGCTGCTGAAGTATTATACAAATATAAACATTGTTAGATTACTTAAAATTACTTGTTGGATTTTTTATTCATCCTGTACAATTTCAATTATGATTATTCTCTGCTTCATTTGCTACAGGATTAATATAAATCATATGAAAAACAAAGGCTGTAGTGGTAAACATAATAAAATTGAAAATAAAACCCTTGAATTTTTAAAGAAATTATGGGATTTATTTCTAGTAAAATTCTAGTAAAATGCACCAAAGAAAAATAGTGCAATATGAGACAGGTTGATCAATAATGACTTATTTCAAATCTCCCAAAGAAAACTCTTATTGAGGACAAACAAAAAGAGAATTATAATATTCTTTGCTATGTAACTTGATCCTCATGTAACATGATGGCCACACAACGTGGGCTTTGTAGTAGTATTGTATGTACTAACTGTTATTTTGTATTTGAATTTAACTTATTTTTCTCTCTTTTAAATAATGTTAATAGTTTTCCAAACCATTGCAGACTGGAATGTAAAAAAACACTGTATTTTATCCTATATAGATTGATTGCTAACTTCTAACATGCCTAAACTTCAAGATAAAAAAAAGTGTTTGCTCTTTGGGTCAGAATGTCTCTTGATAAAAGAGAGAGCTCTATGTAATCTATCCTCATGAACATGCTAAATTGTATGCCCCTATTTACATCAGAGCTCACTTAATGGACAAACATGTAACATGTTTAATTCCATGTAATTTATTTCCTATGCAAAGAAGAAGTTACTTTTGTCCTGTCCAATCAACTTTTTTCTTTGATGATTTAACTATAAAAAAGAATGATGTATCTCAAGGTTTCCTCTTTATCAGACCATTCTGAATAAATTGTAATCTTTCTGTTTCATTAGAAAAATATGCATACAGAGGCATGAGCCTATAGCCAGGTTTGATCCTCAAAGCCTAGTGTTAAGTGTGAATAATTCCTTACCCTTTGTTCCTCTACATAACAGAAAACAACAGTTTTATTCTATAATGGGAGATGTGGCCATATTTTAAATCTAGAATCCAAGACCCCCTTATTGTGCCATTTTTAAATAAACCAGCTTGATAGCTCCTACCATCTTCTTATCAATATCAAAATCTTTGTTTCCAAAACAAAATTTCAGGCTAAGGAAGATAATTTTTTGATGTTATGAGGGTATCAATATTAAGATGTGGCTATATTTCAGGATTAGAAGGAGCAAAAACATAAAAATGTGTGTGTGTGTTCAAATCAATATTGACTCTTGGTGACTGCCTGGATTAGTCCCTATACTTTTCTTGGCAAGATTTCAGAAGTGATTTTCTATTGCCTTTTCCCAAGGGCTTAATGAGAGTGACTGGCCCAAGGTCACCCAGCTGGCTTTGTGCTTAAGGCAGGATGGGAACTCATGCTGTTCTGGTTTTCTAGTCTGGTGCCTTAACTATTATGCCAAACTGGCTCAAAACATACATGGTATCAATAATAAAAGGGGAGAAATATAAGATTAAAACCATAAAAATCTTTGAAAGGTGAAATCTACCTCATTTTTTTCTTTTCTTTTTCATATAACACGAACATAAAAAAAGAAACTCCTTAAGTGACAAATATGTCACACAATTCTTTAACCTCTTCCTAAAAATGTTTGTGATTTTCAGTATTTACGTATTATTCAGAATACATGTTTTGAGCTCTAAACTACTTTTGATGGCATCAGGAAAAATCTAATTGATAACTTGAGATTTCATAAAGAACATCATAAAAGCAAAGAAAATGTCCAAATGATAAGGAAAAAGTATCTTAATACACTAATTTTCACACTAGGTTATAAATGTATGCAGAGTTCGTGAGTAAAAAAGCCTGGGACAATGAACACGCCTGTCCCCAAAAGTTTCAAACCTACTAAGCAAATTAGGGAAATCTTTCTTGAATGCTGTGGTCTCCCTAGGCCAGGGAGGTTACTATGACCAAACACAATATATACACCCAAAAGAACTAGTTATCTAAAATTTAGTAATGGAATAATTAGGAAGAGCAAAAGTATGAAAACAATGGCCATTTAAAAACCAACATTTATTATTACTGACACATAGGCTAAACATCTTTCATTAATTACTATCTGAAAGTTCTTGTAATGAATGCATAGTCAATATGTTTTTCTTTCCTAAGATAAGAAAAGATAAATTATCTAAGATAATTTTAGATATTTTATAAAATGTTGAAGAAAAAAAAATAAAAACTGTTTCAGAAGTTTGCCTCCGTCTTCAAAAGGGATAGACTACAAAAACATATATTAGATATCTAAAACATAATCATTATATCACTGAGTATAATTTCCAAATAATTTCCAATGACATCTTGGTAATTTATAGAAATTTAGATGACTAGAGAATTCATAACTTGCCCATTTATCCTTTGGGCTATAGACAACTGGTGTCATTATCTAAAATGACTTCCATTGTGTTGTTTTAGCACCCATTTTTTTGATCTGTCATTCTGCCCATTTCTATATATCAGCTCATTTACCTGTCAAAAACAATTTACAAACCTGACTACCATTGTGAAGTATGAACCTTTTTCTGATATCCATACAGAAAATGGATCATTGCAATAGGTGGCCACATCACAGCATCTGCTAGGAAATCAAGACTGCTGGATGCTTGATTACACTGTGCAAGTGATGAATGTGGCGGGGGGAGGGAATCTCCAGAGAAAATATCTGAAGAAAGTAAAATTGCATCTGAGAAATGAAAGGGCTGAAGTGCTATTTGTATACAAACTCAGGTGCCTTTTCAATAGTATACTGTATACGCATTTTGGGGAAAAATATTATGAAGAATACAGAAAGCACATATTTCTTTGTTGTAAATCACATGGGAATCCTGGAAATGGTTATGTTTCATATGGCTTTGTTTATTAAAATAGGCTATAATTAGGATTTCACAGAAAATCATATTATCCTTCTATGCCCAAACAGCCTGTATTAATATAATTATGTCAGTCCAAGATATGTCTGTGATCTAATTTTAATGCTCCACTGATATTAACTTGTAGGAAGAACTGTCTTAGGAATAAGATGAATATTATAAAGGTTGATACATCCATGCCTAAAACAAAATAAAATAATCTTGAACAATAAAATTGCCACAGGTACAAAATGCTATTCATACTTTATTATTTTCTTAGATGTTGTAGCTAATGACTAGTTAACCTATAGAAAATCATTTGGTCAACATAATTTGTCTCTTTGTGTGCCTATATAAAAATCTTAATTTTAGAAATAATTGCTAAAAGATTGCTATCCAATCTTCCTTTTCAGAAAGAAAATCTTCTAATTTAAATCAATATATAGCAAGTGTGGCAAAGGCAATATGTTATTCACTTTGTTGTAACTGATCATAATATATCTTCATTCAAATCAAGACAGCAGTGCTCAGGAAGGTATGTAAATACCATATGGCAATATGTTCCATTGTCTAACATTTTAAAACTCCCCAATGATTGTGTAGTCTAAAACTAGCAAGCATAGAATAGCTATACCTGCATTTGGTGTAATTTTTTTTAAATCATCTGACAGGATTATACCAAGTTCTTTCTAGGTGAGTTATTTTAATTATTTGTAGAGGCTCTTCTATTGACATATTGTTGGAAGAAAACACTGTGTATCAGTTTGGCATGGGACAGTTGAATTAATAATATCAATGTTGCTTTGCCAATTTGTCCTTCTGGTGATATACATGTTTCCGTATTGGCCACTGTAAAATTTTCAAGATTATTCAGCCGTCATAAAACCAGCTGTGTGTTGAAGTCCCACATGCTATGCAGCACACACCATTAATTAATGATTTCATTATAGAGATTGACTGAAACTGAAGCCAGAAACAAATAGCTTTGTGTTTTAGAACAAGCCACGCTGCGTTTCAACGAGCTATAAGGGTAAATGAACAATAAAAGGCTGGTAAACTCAGTTTATTCAAATCTTTATGACAAAATATCAGTGCCATAATATAAGTGGAATCCCCACTGAAACAATTTAGATCTCTACAGATGATAAAATGGTTTGCAAACTGCAAACTTAATCTTTTATTTTAGTAAAAACTTTTCTGTAATTTCATGATTGTTTTCTTAGATGACTTTCTTTGTGAAAGTCCAAAGAGGTCACACACACACACACACCACACACACACATATATGCAGCTCTAGGCGTGTTTGTGTCTTTTCCATGTAAGTTTGAGGGTATCTTCGCAATGTTTCAGCGAGGTCCCACTTGCCATCCTTAGGCTGGTGCCTTCTGCTTTGTGCCAGTGCAAACAGCACCCATCCTATAAATGAAGGACAACCACCATCCAGAAACCAGACCATGGCTGCTTCACCAGCTGTCGCACCACTCAACTCCAAAACCAAACAAGCTGACACACGGCAAGAACACAGACCCAGACCTCAAACTCAAAGGCAGACCAAAACCCAGAATGCTATATCACAGCCACCCACTCAGGACATCACAAACACAGCAAATGACCCAGGAAATCACAGCACAAAACCAAGGACACCACAGCAATAAAACTCACAAGGCCATGACACAACCCATTACCCAAGCCTTTAACACATGGGAGACTAATAGAAAAAAGATCACAAAACAAACGACCCAGGAGATTAGAGCACAAGTTCCAGTATATCTCCACAACAAAACTCACAAGGCCATCACATAGCTCATTATACCAATATTAACTCCATCAACCAATCAAGAGGCAGCAGCACAGCCAACCAGCCTAGCACACCAATCAGCGCAGCCAATATACAGTATGTATCACACAGTACACACACACACACATTATAAATTTGGTTCATCAGTGAATAATAACAAATCCAATATCGGCAATTATGATTCTATACACACATACCCAGCCATATAAATTTGTTTAATAAATACCTAAATATCTGATTGTGTTAGTGCTGTCATGGGTGGGTGTGTGTGTGTGTGTGTGTATTTCAATATTGTAAGCCACTTGGAGTCACCCGTGTGTGAATTACTGGTCATATAAATTTATTCAATAAATACATAATAAATATATCCACTAATTGAGAGGCTGCTCAACAATGTGAATATATTTTAGGGGTTTTTTATTGGTTTTTTTTTAGTTTTGGTTTGATTTTCTGCATGCTTTTATAATAAACTGATTTTTTTTGTTTAAGAATCTTTCTCATGGCTCAGCCCACTGAGCTATAAATTGAAGACAAATGTTATCTGTAGAAACTTTTTAGCCACTCAGAAGTTCCCTACAGTTTTCCCAACATGAAATAAAATTAAATACTCATTCTATTTCTACCAAACCATTATTTCAAGCAAGGCTCCCTGTATGATTTATTGAAGTTGGAAAAAAATGAAAAGAAATTACACTAGGTATCTAACAGTGACAGAATCAAATGTTTCCATATGTGTGACTTCCACCTTAGTACAATGATCATGTCCTCAAAAATAGTATGTCCTTTAGAACATCCAACCTTAAACTCCATTCTCCTAAGATCAAAGGATAACAGAATGCCAGCTGACTCTCACTCTACTCATGCCTACCAATAATTTATGTAAAAATAGAATTAAGCAGTATTTATTATTTTTATTCTTCTCTTAAAATGGTTTAATTTAGTTCACTGTTCCTAAATAAAGCAATGTATACTAGTTTGATATTGAATTTCAAATAATATGAACATTTTAGAAATTGCAAAAGTGCAGAGAAGATGAAAGTAAGTAAGCCTTTTCTTGTTCAGACATAGAAAACAAGGGGAGATTTAACACAAGGAAGTATGCCCATGACCCCCAACTTAATTATCTGATATACCTTATATCTTGATCCTGATTCCTTACAAAAAATTAACTGAGTCCAGTTAAACTTACCTTCTGTTCATTGTAGCTAAATTAAATGCTGGGATTTTTTTTAAAAAAATGTTTTATTGTTTGTCTAAAAGTAATCAAATTTTGTCTAAAAGTATCCAAGTTTTGCAATGAAGTTTTATAGGATTACAGCCATGCAATGTAGTACTATACGTCTCCTCTCAACAATAAATCCACTAAAACCAATGGTTCTTTCTGTTTAAAATATTTGTATACTGAATTTGTACCTTTATATTCTAAAAAGGTTTAGAAAATATTCTCTATTCTCTTCTTCATGCTTTATGCATTTGAATTACATAATTATCAACTGGAGAAATTAGAAAAGCTGTTTCACATTTTTCTTAATTTGTCTGTGTCAAAGCATTTTTTTTGATACACTCAAATTCAGCTATTGGCACCATCAATATGTTTTCAACTGAAATTGTATCCCCATACACTAAGATTTCATTGTACCAATAAACACACCAGATTACACCTGTGCCAGTCTTGTTTTTTCTTCTTCTATTGCCACAATTTCTTCCCAAGCATTTGTACAGTCTACCAAATCCATTCCTGATTTAAATCTTTACTTGCTTTAGTGCACCTCTTCCATGAAATCTGCTTGGGTCTGTGTCATCTTGTTTTATCAGCTTTCTTAGTAATCAGTTTCAGAAATAATTTGCTGTTGCCTTCTCTGATGTTTCTCTCTTTTGAGCATATCAAAATGACAAACCAATCTGATTCTCAAAGTCCAATTGAAAAATAATTGGAAATCCAAAACGTTATTTTGTAAATAAACTACATTCAATTACAGAATATGCAAGTGTGGACTATTAGGATTAGTTAGCATTTAAAAACAAAACAAAACAAAAAACAAAACAAAATGCATTAAATGTTCAAAGTTTTCATTTAAATGGAAAGAACAACATGTGTTTATTGGGCCAGGCAAAAGATGAAGAGGATACAAAACAATGAAAACTTCACATCTTTTAACAAAATAGAATGCTTTTATTGTACCTGCATTTCTGTCCTGTCAATCACATGCAATTTTATTCTGTTTATGTATAGCTTATTAATCATAATATTTTGCCATATATAGGTGCCTCCAAAATTATCTCTATTATTCGCCCTTAATTAGGAATTGTAGAGCTCATCAATTGCATATATGTACATCCACATCCTGTCTCCGTCAGAGCAGCAAATAAAGGAAAAAACAAATAGATGGCTTGTTTTTTAAAATATTTTTATTGAATTATAAAAGTATTTACATAATAACAAGCACTTTAACCACACTGTGACGAATATATCTTATAATTATTTACAATCCTTATCTTACATTCCTATATTTATGATCTATCCATTTATACAGATTATTCCAGACCACGTAATATTCTTTCTCCTCTTTTCCTTTCATTTTAGCATTAGTCTGTCCATTTCTGCGCATTCAAAAATTTTACCAATGACCATCTCCATAGGTGTTTTATCTTCTTGTTTCCAATTTTGCGCATACGATATGTATAATTATGTATGGGAGGTGCCTTTGGATTTTGGGGTCAATCATGCCTAATAAGATGGCTTGTTTATGTATGTATTCAGTCTATAGCATAATATTTTTAGCTTAGATGTTTTGATCAACCATACTGAGCAAGTGAAACTGATGTTCTTCAGTAAAACACTGAGGGAAACCAATTACTGTGATTTGTAACCATTGATTTATATTTCACAGACCAAGTCAATTATGATTTATGCAATAAATCATGATTAAGCATAGAAGACAAATCTGCAGAAATAAAATATATTACAATAACATTTCTGGATTTTTAAACTATATTATGCAAATCATATATACCTTAAGATTCTCTGTCAGGATAAATTAAGAAAGTCATAATATTATTAAATATGCATTAGCATAGGATAGCTTTGATATTTGAAATTATATAATTGTTTCACTTGTTCCATTTCTTGTCTTTTTTGTTTAAGATTCAATCAATGGAATACACAAAATGTGACAAGATTATCAGCCTTCCATTTACTCGGTTGTTTAAATCAGCTATCAGAGTTCTCCAAGAACATCAGTTGCAACTGCAAATGTGGTGGATACCCAGTGAATTAAGTAGGCTGTCAGTCTGAAGGGTGTGCCTGTTAGAAAGATCAATATTCAGAGTCAGACAAAGGTCAAGTTTAAATTGCCAGTCTGTTAAGACAAGGAATGGTAGAACACAAGAAGCTAATTCACAAAGCAGGAACAAGTTGTTGGCACTAGTGAATAATTGTTATTTCATTGCTGATATGGTATTATAAGCTGTTACATTCCTACCCTTCAAAAGTTATGGGAGTTGAAATAAGGTATACTGATTTAGTGATATACTCTTTTTACAGCTAGTGTTGCACACACCATTTGCAATGTATCCAAAGGTCTACTCACATCCTTTTTTGAAGCGATATGTGCCCCTATTTAGAGAAACCCTAAACCCTTTTGCAATAAGGAATGGTACCTAGAAGAAAAATAGCATTGATGGTCCTGAGTGCAATCAAATTCTAAAATATGGACAGACCCTCCAACAGAGGAAATGTAATATGGGATCAATTTAGCCATTTTTTTTTCTTCAAGTGATTTGTTCAAAATTGTATTGCTTAAATTATATGGAGAAAGAGATTGAATTTTGTCCAGTTCAACTGATTTACTTTTATTTGCTATTTTCACAGTTTCCTTTGTACTTTCTTTTTATAGAAAAAGACATTGAAATTTTCACCAAAAGAAAACATTGAAGCAAAATATTAATGTGAAATACTTATTCAAGAGCAACAAAACTACTTTTGTTTCTGCGGTATATTGAAACAGACAAAATACCAGCAGAAGAAAGAACTTCTATTGCAAACTTTAAATGTGGAAAGCTATCTCCTCTTTTCCAAGGGTCCATTATCTTGAAATGGTTTGCGACACCAATTTATACATTCACTTCTAAGGTCTGCATATTTTACTTCTTATATCCTGAGATGGTAATAACAGGAAGTGAAAGGAGGTGCTGCCTTTTGCTTCATGCATCAATAACTCAAGCACATTATGCTGCTGCCATCAATATGATTATACGCAAAGTGCACAATGAAATAAAGACTGACCTTCTATAGAATTGCAGCTTGACTGCAAATGACCCCTAGAGTTACCCCCCCCCAAAAAAAACCCCCACAAACCCAACAACCCACCATTCCATCTTTAGGTCAGGTTAGAAAGGATATGTGTACATCCACAAATCAGCAGTGTAGAGGCCAAGTGATATTTGCCATGCTTCTTACATTACCACAGCATCTGGATATAGTTGAGAGGCATTGGTTACATCAGCCAGTGCTAAAAGGCCAAGCCAAATTACTGGAATCAAATGTGAAAAGCATTTCATTTTATAATTCTTAAATATGTATCCATTTCACTCTGCATGCAGAGTGCATTTTTCCAGGTGTGTGAAAAGAGAGGTTTTGCAGAAATGACTATGTCATTGGTGGCAAACCTTTGACGTCACCAAGTGCCAGCTTCATGCTGGAAGGGCACACCAAACCATCCCACAAAACTTATGCAGCCTCACTGGCTTTGCATCCCATTCTTGCACACTGTCACACACCAGCCAGTTGGTAGGAATGCCGAAACCTGGAAGCACAGCATCCTAGTGTGACATGCATGCACACATTACAAATGGCTGGCCAGCATGCATGCACATACCGGAAACAGGACTTTTGGCTCTCAAAGCACACATGCACACTGGGACGCTGTGCTTCCAGATTTTGGTGCTCCCACACAGTGAAAGCCAGCTGGCTGGCATGTGACAGTGCGCAAGAATGGGATGCAGAGCCAGCTGCCTGGCGTGTGACAGTGTGCAAGAATGGGATGTGGAGCCAGGGGACCTGTGCATGGCATGCAGGATGGTTTGGTGTGCCAGAGAACTCACAGGATGGTTAGCATGTCATTTCTGGCATGCGTTCCATAGGTTTGGCAATTAGGATCTATGTGATACATTTTATTTTGTATAAAATGGGCATAATTTTTATATTTGGACTAAAATCTCAGCAGCATTTTAACCTAGAAGAACTAATAAAATCATTTCATTTTGCTTGTCTCATCTATCATTGAAGCAGTATGGCATAGTTGCAATTTCATGAACTCAAAGCAGCAATATGTAATGTGGAGCAGAACTAGCAGCTATTACAGATAATATAAAACTTACTACATTTGCTGGACAATTACACCACCATCAGCCAATTATGACCTTGTGTTTTTCCCACAGCATCAATCAACCATTTTCAATGAATGAATGTCATGCACTGAATGCTTGATGATACTCTCAGAGCCTCTCTCACCTCCAGTAAGATCCTTCCCTAACACACAATCTAAACATTATATAAACTGGTGCTTCGACAAGAAATTTTGTACTACCTGAAATGTGATAAAGCCCAAGAGTTCTATTATTTTCCAATCTGTTTTGAGATCTTTGTCTTAGCACTGGTGAACTGAAGACAATACATACAATCATAACATAAGTGGCCCTTCCCAAAGCCACAATTGGGATGTGACAGCCATTACTTATGAAACAAGAAGCACTACAGAAAAAAAAAAAAACTGGGATTAAATGGAAGTCTGTTGAATAGAGATGTTCAAGAGATCAGAGGTCTACAGAGATGGAAAAATATGGTTTTGGTGGCCATATCAAAGTAACACACATGGGAACAGCACACTAGAATGCTATCTTGATGGTTAGTGATTATTTACAAATCTTGAAACTTCTGAGTTCCTGGAGATCTCTGGGCTAGATTGTTTTTCTGCAGAGTACTTCATTACCAGACTTGATATCATCAGCAGTTCAGAGAGTTAAAGTTGCTAGTTTTTTATACAACATATAGTAGCTTGCCTTGTACATTTTAGTTAGATTTGGGTTTTTCCTTGATTTGGATAGTATTTCTCTCCTGATTATTTAACAGTTGCTATTTCCTACTTATCTGGATGTTAACTATTGGGGAATATTTGCTCTATTTGTTTTCTTCCTTCTTGGATTGTATCCATTAAATAGTGAGTGGGTAGGTGGCTGTTGATGACTGATTTCTTGTAATGTCAAGGATCAGGTTTCTAGTTCTTGAAAGACTAAACTCATAGAGTTATGATGAGTCTTACTTTTTTGTTTCTCACTGCTATAATTTTGGGGAAGGATGAAGCTGCCCAAACACACTACATTTCAGCTTAATATGAAGTCTAGTATAGACATAATAGCACCTTGTGTTAATAAGGATTTTGTGCATGTGTTTGCGTATTTGCGCATGTGTATACTCATGAATGAGCGATCCATATACATACATACTGTACATTCACATATTTAATTGCAACCCAAATAGTAAAAGAACATATAATATCCAATTTACTGTGACCCAGGATCATGGTGGCTCACATGGTAAGATGCTGGGCCTGTGCTGAGGTCAGCAGCTTGGCAGTTCGATTCTCATGAGATCAGGCTGCATAGGGACAAGAACGTTCCCCTATTGGCATTCAGGTGTCCCACGGGTAAAGATAACACCATCCAAAAAATTCCTTTCACAGAGGCAGCCAACTGCTCAGTGCTCCCTGACTAATATGTGCCACACACTAAATAAAATAAATAATAAAATAATAATAAAAATGACCAGTATAACTATAATCCTTTCATTCTGGGACAAGTTATACACCATTTTTTTTCCTTCTGAGACCACATTTTGACTTTTAAAATATTGACCTTTAACTGAAAATCTTCAACCAGCAGAAATACATCCTCTAACTTTTAATTAGCAATGCAAGCAACCTTGAATTGAAATATCACATTTTAAATTGGTCATGGGCAATAGGAGTCTTGTCCATGTTCTCTAACTGTATGTTAATTTTTCACAAACAAGAAAAAAAATGAAAGTCTTGCTGGCTCTTCTTTCAGCTTTCAGAGCAAATAGTCTGTCAATTACTCAGTACTATTTGTTTCTTTATTCCAACTTTTTAACAATTTTAGGAGTTATACTTCCTAAACTACTCACCATCACTATTCAGTAATGGTTTTCTGAGTAGGCCACTGAAATTCATTCAAATTAATTTTCCAATTTCAGATTTAATGCTGTGTTAAGAGTGGTATTTAGTTTTATACTTAGTTTTATTTATTCTATTACATAAGAATACATGTTTCATTTTGGAGGATTGATGAAGAAGAATACTTAAGAAAGTATTTGTTCTATTTTTTTTTAACAATTTGACGTATATGGAATTCTTAGCAGTGTAGCAATGATAATGTTACCACTGTGATCATCATTACATTTATTTCATCATTTTACATTTGGGTAATTTCAACAATTCCAATTTCAAGTGTTTTCTTCAAATGCTAAGCATACTCATTAATTTATTCATCCTTTTAATTCTTCTCAATGGAATGTTTCTAGAAGTATACCAGTTCAGCTACCAAATATTTAATTGATTTTGGTGTACTATTCATTACAAAGCCTCCTGGCAGTTTATAGTATCAAAATATCAATTAAAACATATAAATAACAAGAAAAAAATCAAGGAAACAGTCAGTCCACTAAGGAGAAAAGGTGGCAAACAAGTAACAGGCAACAGAGAGAAAGCAAAGTTGCTTAACTCATTCTTTGCATCAGTCTTCATATAAAAAGAAACTATAACCCAAACAACCAAAAACATAATTGTAAAAGACAGACTAGAAATAAAATTTAAAATAAGGAAAAAAGTAGTAAGAGAACACCTGTCTGAACTTGATGATTACAAATCACTGGTACCTGACAAATTTCATTCTAGAGTTCTAAAGGAGCTGGAGTATGTCATATCAGAACCACTCTACCACCTCTTTCAAAACTTCTGGAGCACAGGCAAACTACCAGAAGACTGGAAAAGAGTTGATGTGGGTTCCATCTTCAAAACAGGGGGGAAAAAACAGACCCAGGAAACTACAGACCAATCAGCTTAACATCAATACCTGTGAAGGTACTAGAAAAGATAATTAAAAACAGATCTGTCAATAACTAGAAACAAGTAAAATAATAACTAGCAGTTGGCATGGGTTTCTTAAAAACAGATTATGCCAAACCAAGCTTATTTCATTCTTCAACATAGTGACTAAATTAATAGACCAGCAAAATACTATGGACATAACATACTTACACCTCAGCAAGGCATTCGACAAAGTAGACCACAAACTACTTCTTGGTAAGCTAGAAAAAAGCAGGATAGATAGCATCCTCACCAGATGGATTTGTAACTGGCTGACAAACTCAATGAGTAGTCTTAATGGGCATATGTCTACATGGACAGAAGTAAAGGTGAAACCAGGTTTAATAGTAGTAAATGTGAGAAAGATCTTGGAATGACAGTGGACAACGAACTAAATATGAGCCAGCAGTGTGCAGCAGCAGCCAAAAAGTCAACACAATCCTAAATTAAAATTAACAGAGGGATACAATCAAGATCAAGTGATGTACTAATGCTACTCTATAAAGCCTTAGTAAGCCTTAGTAAGACCACACCTAAAATACTGCATTCAGTTTTAGACACCACACTATAAAAAGATGTTGAGATTATAGAAAAAGTGAAACCAGGATGATTAGGGGACTGGAGACTAAAACATATGAAGAGAGGATACAGGAACTGAGCATGGCTAGTCTAGTGAAGAAAAAGACCAGGGGAGACATGATAGCAGTGTTCCAATATTTGAGGGGTTGCCACAGAGAGGAAGGGGTCAAGCTATTTTCGAAGGCACTTGAGGGCCAGACAAGGAATAATGTATGGAAACTGATCAAGGAGAGATCCAACCTAGAAATAAGGAACAATTTTCTGACAGAAAGAACAATCAACCAATGGAACATCTTGCCTTCGGAAATTGTGGGAGCTTCATCACTGGAAGATTTCAAGAAAATACTGGACTGCCATTTGTCAGAAATGGTGTAGGGTCTCCTGCTTGGGCAGGGGGTTGGATTAATGACCTACAAGATCCCTTCCAACTCTGTTAATCTGTAATCCGTAAAAATATATATTGCTAACAAAAAATATCCGCCAACCTAGCCCATTATTTTATTATCCATAAAAATGTATTCATACTGATAATTGATATTAAAAAACCTGGAGACATTTATAATCTAACATTAGCTTGATTTTCATTAAAAAGAAACATTTGCACTTTAGTTATTAGTTATAATGAAAAATTAGAACATAAAGTGAGTTCATGTGCATGCATGCAGACACACACAAAAGCATGTTTCCCAAAGCATGTACTTTTTCACAATTTTGATGGCAGATATTATTAATAGATTCTTATAATCACTATCAGAATGTAGACAGAGCATATATAAACCAGCCCAGTATCAAAATCTGCAACTTCATATTAAATAATGTATTTTGACTTTTTCTATGCTTGCCAATCTTTCTTTTTATCTTTGTGACATGTACAGGACCACTGCATGGATGCCAGTGACATTTCCATGAAAAAAAAATGCTGTAATATTTTCCTTCTAAAAAGATCACGTAAAGCAGCTATTTATGCACTAACTCCCAGATAACTGTGAAATGTTAGTGGTGGCTTCTCTGCAACTCAGTGCTTTGACAAACTATTTTTTTGGAGGGGGTGGGGGTTGGCAATCCTTAGAGTTGGAAGATAACCATAATGTGATGCATAATCTCTTTCCTGCTGTCTTCTGGATGTACTAAAATAGCCCAATTTCATACAACAAGCAGAGATGAGCAATCACAGCAGGAAGACTGAATTTTAGTTGGTGGCTTTGCCCAATTGCATAACCTTTCATCGGTATATCACAATCAAATTTGCCAGTGCAAAATGCTTCATATTGTGAGTAGGTTAGTCAGATCTATCCTGAGAATGAATATGTTGCCAAGAATATAAATCAGTTTTCCAAAATACAATGTATGAAAGACTATCTCTACAGGAGGATGATCGTCTACAAAGATGGGATTTTTCACACATTTCAGATAGTAAAGAATAAGGTGGAAAAAGGAATAAGTGAGAGAAAAGGACAGAAGGTTTTCATAACTGACAATTCACTTTAACAGATTCATTTCAATGATTCAGTACACAAAGCATCTACTTATGTCTTCTTAAACCATGATTTGTTGACTAAACAGTATTTGTTGATTAAACCGTGTTTGGCTGAATTTGCATTTTGAGTTAAACCCACAATAACTGGATTCACATTACATGTCAAGGCAACACTAAACAAAGCACATTGTGGCTTTGGTTGAGATATAAATTCAATTATTTTCTTCTATTTTGGACTGTTGATTTTATTTTGTCTAAGCAGTCAACTTAAAATTGCATAATTTGGTTACAATGTTAAATATAAAATGGAAGTACCATTCAATGCAATGGGATTTATGGGATGCTTAAGATTGCTATTTTTCTAGTAAGGATATTTTTTCCCTTGAATCTCAGAATAGTCAGACAGAAGTCAGATTCAGATCTTCAGTCCATTCTAGAAGATTAATATTCAGGGACAAAGTTGTTTCAGTGGTTAATTCTAAATACACAATAGACAGCTAGTAAATTTATAGTTTCTAAACCATCTCACACTGATGTATTTTTCTTTCAAAGAAGCACGATTAATTTGCATAAGGAATAAGGAAAGGGTATATATTGTAGGAATGGTTAAGGGAAAACAAATGGCAACCAAGCTAAGGAAAGGAGATGTTGTAAGAAGAAACACAAGGTAATCCCAATTTGTTGCTACTTAATAATAAAGCAGGCAAAGGGAAACTCTGGCAGGTTTTCAAGATCTTGTTATTTTCCCTAAAATGTCTACAATAATAAAGAAGCATTCCTGTAATCCATGTTGTCTTATGTTGAAAGGCTTTGAGTAGTAAATTTATTAAGCTGGAGACAATTAGCTTCACTAATATACAACAGAGGCTTAAAGTATGTATTTAGTAAGATTTCTCTTATATCAGGAAAACTACTCCCCCTCATACAGACTCTTGGCTGTAAATGGAATGGCTGGAACAGTTTTAGACAATGGCTGGACTCAGATAACATAGCTATGCATTATACGAGGGCTATCCACAGATTACGTTTTTGTCTGTAGCAAGAAGGGGCGGAGTTAGCACGGCCATCTTTGGTCTGTACATCTGCTGCTCAGTCTGCATCTAGTTGTGCTAGTGGGAGGTTTGTATCATTGCCTGTTATTTAACAGCAAACGTTTGAAATGTGTGCTGCAATTGAAAATCCCGCAAGTTGTGAGGTGTGATCAGTGATAAGGTTTTTGTTGGCAAAAAAACATAAACCGATTGAAATTTTTCAGCAACTGTGTGAAGTGCATGGGGATAACATCATCACTGAAGGTGGAGTGTGCCAATGGTGCATTAAGTTTAAAAATGGCCGAACTAACATTCATGATGAACAGCGGAGTGGATGTCCGAGCATTGTGACTGACTGGCTCAAGTACAATGGAATTACAAAGCTTGTTCACCGCTATGATAAGTGCCTCAATTTGTTCGGTGAAATATGTTGAAAAGTAGTATTTAAGTGTCACTTTCAAGTGTATATAATAAAAAAGTTTCCTACACTTTTTTTTTAATCGCAAAACGTAATCTATTTTGTGGATAACCCTCGTATTATGCCATATTTGTTTAGTGTTTTCTTCATTGTGTAATCCCATTCATTATAAATTCTTAACAAATCATGATTTAACAAACACTACAGTACATATGCTGCTCCGAACCATTGTTGGCAGTTTGTATGGCAATTTATTTATATACCCATATGTTCATCCATCCATCCCACCCTTTTTTATTTTTGTTTTAAGAAAAGGGCAATATGCCTAATTCTCCACCACTCCTAAAAAATCAGATTAGGCAGAGGGAATTTGATCTGCCAGAGCTTTACCCTGTGAACTTCCTTCCTAGTCTTGCTATTTTAGCTTAGTTCAACATTGTATCATAAGCATAATGATACATAATACATAAGCATTGCATCCTCCCAGCTCCATTTGGGAATATAAATGGCAGCTAAAAGGGGGGGCAAAATAGAATAGAAAAAAATTGTAAACAAGTCTTATTGTGCTAGAGTCAAGTAGACCCCCCAGCTTCAAACATTTTTTATCTGCCACTAAGTGCCATCAAACTAATCTTTCATGTTATCCAATTTGGGCATAAGAGCACTGTAAATAGGAAAGGCTTCTGCAAAAAAACCAAAAAACTCTAACTGCTGATTGCTTAAATCAGTCAGGGTAAAATAAATGTAGTTAGATTATTGAACAGGACATTCACGCCCCTTTCTAACCTTTCCTATTGAATATTTCTTCCATACATAATTAGAGAAGAAACATTACAGCTTAACCTTGTCTCCGTTTTCCTTTGATAATGTCAAGTTAGATGTTGCTATGCATTACCAATGCATTGTTTCTGAAAACTGAAAGCAGCAGACATTGGCACAGTACACAACTATAAAACTATTATACTGACATTCCACTGACTGAGAACACATTTATTGAATGCTTGAAGAATTTTTGTTGTTTCTCTACATTTTCCACAAAGTGTTAGATTTTATATTTAACATATTAAATAATTTGGCTTGCAGAATTTAAAGAACTGTCATTTTTAAATATCTGGCAGTCAATGAATATTTTTATGTCTTCTAAGATGGTCATCTTGAATTTAATGCTTCTGCAAAGGCCTTCTCATTGATGATACTCTAATTCCATGAATCTCTTAGATGTATCCTTATTATGAACAATTTATACACTTATTATGAATACCCTTAGACTGTTATTATGTCCTTTTATTTTTTTTCACAGTGACATTTCACAGGTTTCTTTCTGGTTGTTTTTAACAGCTTCCTATCTTTTAACTTTTTAAATTAAATTGTTGCTTTATGCTACAATAAGAACAACAAGAATATATATTTTGAACATCACTTTGATAGTTTACTTCCAACAATTAGAATAAATCCTTTAAAATAATGAAATATGTTATGCCATAAGAATAGGATGTAGTCTTTTTTATGAGTTGCATTATGCTTTATCAGTATGATCTCAGTGAAGCATTTGAACTACGATCTACATACAACACAGCGAGGAAAATGCCAGATTCACCAAACTTGAGATCAACATTATTTTTCTATATATTTTAATTGTTTAAGTCTATAGATAGAAAGGAAAAAATGTTAACTATGTGGATTCAGTATCTACTCTTTCTCCTTATATTAATTATATTAAAAGTCATAAAACTTCAATTTTTTTTTTAAAAAGCATTATGTCTGTGACATGTCACTTGGCCAATATTGCTCATTCCCTTTTTAAAGATACTTTAAACCCTAACCTAGAGAGTCCTTGCCTGGGACTTCCCAGACTTAACTCCAGGCCTTGGACCCTTGATTTGGTATCCACACTCATAGTATAAATATATAAGCATGTAGATAACATTGAATATTGAATATATTGCATTTTAAAAATATATTATCTTAATATATGTAACGTATAAGCTGTACATTAGAGAAAATCATGTTCAAACATAGTGTTTTATTCCAATGGATCCCAGCAGTGAGTTTCTTTATCCTTATTGAAATGATTATATTTTGCTTCTAGTTATTGTAGTAAGAATGCTATGCCAATAGGGATGTAATCTTTTACAGGACAGAT
This sequence comes from Myanophis thanlyinensis, assembly GCA_017656035.1. Classification (NCBI taxonomy): domain Eukaryota; kingdom Metazoa; phylum Chordata; class Lepidosauria; order Squamata; family Homalopsidae; genus Myanophis; species Myanophis thanlyinensis. The sequence continues at coordinate 1,952 of JAEANM010003109.1, read as the reverse complement.
GGTTTTATTAAATTCAGTGGGATTTATTTGATGTAAGCATACAGAAGTTTGTACTTTACTTTCAGTGGGTACCTATTAATATTGACTCAGAAATGCCACCGAGTATGATTAGTATGATTCACTCCCAAGTAGATGAATACAGAATTTAGGATAAGCAGCACTATGGATATGACAAATGGTTAGTCTAGATTCAAACCATGTAGTTTCAATTGCCCTTGAAATATTTCTGGCTTAGCCTTGATTTTCCCAAAGATGCTCAAATGCATGCAAGAAACTTACAATGCATTTAAATTACTGCTTTATCATGTTGGAATGATAAACTAGGAATTTGGATGAATGTGCTATTACACACCTGGAAAAGCTGCTATATTCTTTATGGCATGAAATTTGGGAGTGAGAAGAAATTCAGCCAGATGTTTTCAGCATACAGTACATGCCATAGCATAAAGGTTGTAACAACCATGCAGTAGTAATCATGCATTTATTCAATTTGTATCTGGAAATACCCAGATCTTCTAATATAGTTTTACAGTTTCAAATCCCAAATTATTCCACAAACCCATATGAATGGGATCACCTTCAAAAATACCGAAATAACTTTGTGTCTAGCTAACTACTACCATTTTTTTTCAAAAAGAGGGTAAATGAAGTTCAAAGCCTAGGCAAATGAGAGCAAGCTTCATTGTCCCTCCAAACCAAATTTCAGCCTAAAGCTATGTGCCTAAGTCCCTGAAAGATTCTCACGCTACTACTATTCAAGTCCTACCAGACACCAAGTATATAAGGGCTAGTGAGCATTACATTCCACACTCAACAAGGCCACTGGCAACTTGGCAGATTTAAAGATGCAGGCTTAGCAGTGGGCATTGTTGCTACTGGCATCCTACCCTGCTCACTTCCTTACTCCAATGAGTTTTGGGTAGAGACAGGAAGCCAGAATGTTTAGTCTGCCTGGCACATTCCTGGATTTCTATGATAAACCGAAGATCATAAGTGGAGCTGCTTTTACTCAGCCATATCATCAGCAGATGCCAATGTTATCAAGCAGTTCTGAAGAATGTTGAAGGCTCTGTGGGAAATGGACTAGAGTGACTCTTTTCATAAGCAAACTTTTTTTCTCTTTGTTTTGGATGGAATGTAGAACTGGTCTGCCAACCAAAGTTTGTTGTAGCATGTAGCTTGATTCAGAAGATTTAGCTTATTGTAAAGGATATCAACTAAAATGAGATATAATTCTTTACACCATAAATTCATGAGCTGAGTAGGTCATATAATGTCTCTCCCATTTTGAAAAATAAGAGATATTAAAGATACACTATATTTTAAATATATTAATAAATGTATGACAAACATTATTGTGATGAAAAATATGGGAATATCTCATAATATGTCATGTCTAACCTATGTCATCTCTCTCTCTCTCTCTCTCTCATATTCAAAGGTTATAAGAGATAGTATTTTCTCTCATTTTATTCTTGCACCAAAAATCTCAAGAACTAAGTTGGATTGGTAAATAGTTATTTACTTTAAGCTTCACAGTCCAGTGAAGGCATGAACTGAAGAATTCCCTTGCTCAAATACAACATTTTAATCACTATAGCATTCTAGCTTATTGCTGAATACTACAATATTGTACACAATTTCTTAATGAAAATTTGCTATAGCCAAAGTATTTCAGAAACTTTTGATAAATTGAAATAATGTTTTCAAATAACGGTTTTCATATTTAAGAAGCTTACTGTTAGCAGCATTTTAAAACAACTTTAAAAAATTGCACCGAAGAAGTCACATGATTCTCTTTGTTGAAGCAAAGAAGAAACAATTTGTTTTGATATAGAACTTTATACTGCCTCAAAGCTTCTCATTGCCTCCGGGACTTCCTGTTTGGCTTCTTCGCAGACAGGTCGGAATCCGCGATTGTCCGCGGTTTCGATCTGTGCTCTCTTGCTGGA
>JAEANM010003108.1:0-23002 GCA_017656035.1 Myanophis thanlyinensis | reverse complement strand
TACACGGGAAAAGACCCGAAAAGACCTAGACCTGCATACCTACACCCGTGAAAATCTACGAAAACATATATATATATATATATACTGGTACATACATACCTGGATTTATAAAATACAACTTTCTACTTTCCAAGATAGGCTTCTAATTTTTTAAAAAGAAATGGGGTATCTTTTGTGTTCAGAATGATAAACATCTTACAAACTTGGAATTATATAGCTAAGTAGTAATCAGGCACAAAAATGTTCCATGTATCACTATTAACACACACATGCACATTGATACTGCAAGACTTTGTCAGAGGAACATATGTAAATACTATGCAAGAAAACAGAGAAAACCAATGTCAAAATAGTCAAAATTAGCCAGTCAGGATTGCTCCTTTGTTGATCTATATACATGAGGCTCACATGTCTACTGTTATTTTACTGCACCTTAAACACTTGAAGCTCTTCCAAAACTACTTCTTCAACAGCAGCAAAATTTCCTCTTTGTAGGGCTATGACCTTCAGTATGGAGCCAGCCTCTAAAAGGGAGGAAGGAGAGAAAGTGCACTAAAACAAGGCCATCATCCCCAGGGTTGCTGAAAATCCTAGCAAAGCTCATTGGGAATTTTTTCAAAAGCTACTTTTGAATAGCAAGTAGCCTAGAATCTGACTCCTAGTTTTACACTACGAGATACACTATCCTAGGTAGGGTGACCAACCGTCCTCTTTTGCCCGGACATGTCCTCTTTTTACGTCCTGTCCAGGGTGTCCGGGCGGGTTTTATAAATTTTATAAATTTACCCGGACGCCCCGGACTGGACATAAAAGTGGCGATGTCATGTCCGGGCAAATGGAGAAAAGCGAGAGGCTCCAGCAAGAGGTCCCGGAACAAACTTCTTGCTTCTCAGCCGAGTCTGGATTTGCGGTTGATTTCCGGCGAAGGGAAGCTCCCGCCCCCCCTGCCGCCGCCACCCCCCCATGCCGATGCCGCCGCCCCGCCCCCACCGATGCCAATGCCCCCCCGCTCCTCCCAACGCCGCTGACGCCGATGCACCCCGTCCCCCCTATGCCAACGCCCCGCCACCGCCACCCCGTCCTCTTTTTTGGCTGTCAAATATGGTCATCCTACTAATAGGTGTTTTTGGATCTCTGTTTTGCATTCCTGAATCATCTTAATTTTTTCTGTCCCTGAATCTTTTAAATTTAAAAGCTATTGGGGAAATGCTAATTTTAAAAGGAACTATTTTTCAATGCTCAACTTTCCACCTTAAAAAAAATGAAGTAGTAATTTAACCAGTTCATTGTTTCCCCTCATTCTCCGACCTTGACTTGGAAAACATTTATTGTAGTTTGCCAAGCTATTGTTTTTCCCACAGTTGAATGGGGTCTACATTTTGAAATACAAGAAAAAGGACACAATTTCTAAGAAAGGAGCCATAATGAGAGACAAATTTGAACATCCTTTCGCCACAGCACTGTAATTGAAGATTCCCTGAAGAAGTATTTTCCCTGAAGAAAACACATGTGTGACTCATTCAAATCCATCTATCTCCTCATATAGCCTATAGCCTCCTGAATAAGTAAAAGCTGAAAATACAGCTTTTTTTTTTTTTTTTTTTGCTGGTATAGGGCATTTTTTTTTGCCAAAAAATGCCAAATCATTCAGAGAGCCACATGGTGGTCACAATTTAATTCTAACTGCTTCACAAATTGGCCCAAATGGCTGATTTCTATTCTGAATTCAGCCAACTATGATGCACAGGCCTTGTTTCAAATGCATAGCCAAGTTTGGCTTGTCCATTTATCAGCATTTTACCCAAGACCCCTTTTCAATGTCAGGACGTAGATTTGAAAAGTCAGGAGATTATCTTCAAGCTCACAAATTCTTCTACATAATGACAAGTAACTCCATATACGGTAATATATGTGGTTTGGAAGAACGATGTTTGGGTACTGCTCAGCCCCAATACATCACATGATGAACATTGTACCTGTGCCAATGAACATGACATCGTAATGCCCATCCTCAGCTTCTACTCGGTCTACCACTAACTGCCGTAGGCGATGCTGCAGGTTGGTTTTCACCAGCACAGGCCGCCGTTGCAGTGGATACACAGATTTGCTCATCAGGGGATGAGCACGTGCAAATTGCAGTACCTCATCTGGGTAGTCTTTGGTGGAGGAGTACTGACGACTTGGCTGGTTGGTGGTTTTGCTGGGGCACTAGGAAAAAAGAATTCATTTTAGTAAATAGCTCTGTTCATACTATTCATCAGGAATGAAAGCCAACTCTTTCCCCACATTTCATTATGTTCCTTTATTCTTCCCATGCTTGCAAAATTTATTCCAGAAGTTGAGGAAATTGTTTTTTGTCATTTCCACTGACATGAATAGTTCTGGCAGCTTTAGATAATCACACAAAACATTATTTTGCATGTTATTTTTTAATTTCTTTGTTTTATGGCAAATTGTTCTTCCTAGATACTGTTCTTTTCTCTTTTTTTCAGAAAAATCATCATCTTCATTCTTATACTTACAACTCCTGGCCTTGGGTAAGGCACCTTGCCCTCATAAGCTGCCCACTGATGATCAGGACCATCCTTATGAGCAAACGGTCCATTAAAAACCTCCCAGATGTCTGCCATACGATAGACACAGATGGCAAAGCCTTGGAAGACATTGCTGTAATGAGAAAAAATTACCCAAATATTGCTTGTAACTCAAGATTGAAATGTAATTGAGATTTGCTTGTTATCTTTCTAGGCTGCAATTCAGAAAAAAAAATGCTTTTAAATAAATAAATGCCTAGAAGATTACAGTTTTTGGAAAAAACAATTAATGCTGTATGAATCCTACTGAAGTTGATTGAAGAACTGGAGAAAAAGCAAACTATATTGGGTATACACATTTCACTGCATTTCGTACCATGTATGACTGTGCATGTAATGAATAAAATTTGATTTGATTTGATTTATACAAAAAATTATAAACTCATTATTAAGGACATTTTTAAAAGATGCACTGTTAAAAGTAACTACAGACAGAACTACAAGCCACAGATGGGAAACATCTCACCTGATAGTGCTAAACAGTGCATAGACTTCAGGATTCTTGCCATCTTTAGCCCTCAGAAGAAAGACATCCTCTGTTGAAAAGCAGATGATTGAATGAGTTCTTTAACTGTTCTGTCAATATACTCACTCTACACAAAACATTTTTCTAAGTGGTTTTTTTTTCTAATATCTTGGCTGGCTCAGGAATTCTGGGAGTTGAAGTCCACAAGTCATAAAAGGGCCATAGTTCCCCATCCCTGGCATAGAAGATATTTGTGCTGTCCGTTTTGTTTCACTGCTACTAAATGCTCTTACACTACCACTCTCCAATCTAAAAGAAGATTGCATGGCACCACACTCTAGCATAAGAACACAAACCTTGTCTGAAGTGAGAGTCGTGCTAGTCTGTGGTTGCTGTGCTAGAGAAGAGGCCCCATTCCAAAAGTTGGGCAGCTGGACAGAGCCAGAATAAGACTATTGATTGATTTCATTTGTATATAATTAAACATCATCAATATGATTATTCTTCATCCATGTATTTAATAGTTTCCCCTTTCTCTTATACCAAAAATTAAAATTTTTCTTTGGAGGTTGCAGACAAATTGGGGGGGGGGGGGGGCTGGCTGCATAAGGCCATGGATCTCATATTATGAGTTCCTAACACAAGCATTTATCATTGACTTTAAACTCCCAGTGATTTTTTATCAAGCTCTGATCAAATCTCCACTGGCTTAGTTTTAGGATTAGTGTAGCATTAAATGTCCATGGTCATTCCTGATTCCACTTTCCCCATGCTGCAAATATAAATCCCTAATCCTCTACAAACCAACCAATTGTGATTATGGAATACAAACCGCACCCAGTTCATCAAAGTGTGTGTCAATGCCATCTGGTCCTGGAACGGAACACACAAGACGGGCTTTGTTGAAAGTGCTCCATTTGTTGACCAGCACTCGTTGTCCACCAGCATCATTCTGGAAGAAGAAAAATAAATATCATTCAGAAGTGAAAGCCACTGACACAGTGGCACATAAATGTTTTTGAACCTGTTGAATTGGTAATATTTCGACATAAATATGACTTAAAGCATTATCTTTCTCCACACAACTTCTGAAACAAGTTCCTGAAGAGCTAGTTGAACAAAGAAATCAAAAACATTACATTTGTTTATTTATTCATTGAGAGAAATGACCCAAGGGTACTCTTAAAGGTGCTCTGCTCTCCCCCCCAAAAAAAGCAACAGGACGGTATTTCCTTGAGGAAGAAGAAGACATTTCGCTTCTCCTCCAAGAAGCCTCCAAGATATCTGTGTGCTGTCAGACTTCTGAATGGGAAATAACTCTATAACAACAGTATAATGGACTTGCAGGGCTAGTACAATGTGCAATAATATCACACAGTATAGAAGGACTGGGTGTTAGTAGGATTCAGAGGGTTGGGGATTTTCTGTCTTTTCACTGTGGGTTGTATATGGGTCGGGGGTCACATGGAGGGAAGCTCAGTCAATTTCATTATACACATGTACTTTGATAATAAAGGTTTGGTTTGATGTGAAGCTTCATCGATTCTGGCAGGAAGATGAGGGCTATAGCAATAGTTCTCGCAGGATGGTGTGTGTGTGTGTGTTTGTATGTAAAGAATCATATTTCTTTGCAGTCATCTGGTTGTTAGCATTTTCCCTGAGAGCTCTTGAGACCACTTGGGGGTTTATCTGTTCCCTCAGGGTCATCTGTATCAGAGTACAAATGGGGGTGGAATCTTCTTGGAACTACTGCCATGTATTTGACCTTTCCCTAGGCAGCATCTCTTCACTCTGTCTCCCAAGGTCTCCCACATCTCCCCACTTCCTCATTAACAAGGAGAGAAGCATTGGTGGCTTCTCTGATACTTTAAATTAGTCCCTACTTGGCCTTAGCCTATGGCCAGCTCTCGTCAGTTATGGGAGAGATCAGGAGGTGCTAGTCCAGAAACAATCCTGTGTCATAGGTCAGATTTGATGGACTCTTTTTCCTCCAGAATTTCACCAAGGCTGGCAAGACCATTTTATCTGAGTGGGCTTTGGAGAAGTGATTTGACTGTATTGATTTGAGATTTGAGATTTTCTTTTAGTTTCATGGAGATTAGGAATTGGGCAGTATAGAAATGTATATAATAAATGAAGAAAAGAACAAACTTGAAGTGACAGACATTAAGAAGAATGGAGAGGAACTTTAAAACTAGATCAGAAAAGAGGGGACATAGCAACAGCAATAGCACTTAAACTTATATACCTCTTTAGAGTGCTTTACAGCCCTCTCTAAGAAGTTTACAGAGTCAGCATATTGCCCCCAACATTTTGCGTCTTCATTTTACCCACCTCAGAAATAAAAAGAAAAGAAAGACAACTATAATGTTAAAAGAAAAGGGACAGTGATGGCTCATCTAACATTGTAAATTCTAATTCTGCCTGCAAGACCTGAGTTTTGATAATGAACTTCTAAACAGAATAACTTGTACTAATTCTACGCACAAAGTTACTATTAATTATTTTGTTTATAATTAACTGCTCCCTTGAGAAACAGAATAATCCTTTCCCACACACACACTTAAAATGTTATACTCCAAGAAAACACTGATAAGACTAAAAGTAACAACCAACTTTATCATTTGGGAAGTTGGTGGCAAGATTTTAAACTATATTTATTTCTCCTCCAAATAAACTTTAGACTTCTGACTAAAATAAATCTTGTTTCACCACAGGAAGCATAAAGAAGTATCAGTATACATACGAAAATTATTCTTTGCAACTAGAAAATGCAAAGAAAAATACCCCAACATCCCCAGTACCCCAGGAAAAACACAGAAAATCCTCATTCAGCCTACACAAGTAATGTGACCCTACCTACTTTTCATCATCGCCCTGCTCAATGTGGTTTTCATTCTCCCTCCAAATATTCAATAGCACCCACAACTAACATATCTCTGTTTTTCTCTGCCATAGAGGAACCAAAATAAACTCCAATTATCTTCCCACAATTACCAGCACTACATTTTTAGGTATTGTTCTATGACAACTGTTCCTTTTCCTTCACAAAAGCATCCCTCACAAGATCCAGAAATCCCTCTGGGATTATTGTGGATTAATACTCTCAAGCGACTGCCATTGTGTGCGTGTGTGTGTGTTTTGACTGTCAAAGAGGCAAAAGGACAAGGCCACAGATTGTCTTAACTAAGCAGAGTACTTACCCTCCCCTTCCCTGCCCTTGATTTATCTGTGCCCCTGCCAACTCTGCAAATCAAATTAGATCCCCATCCTGGAATGCCTCTTAAACACAAAATCCCTCTTTGTAGAAAGGCTGATTAATCCAGCAAATAATTGCTTCATCTCTACATTTTATTGTTTATGTGTAGGATTAGGACAAGAACAAGGAATTCACAGCCAGCAGAATTAGTCTATTTGCATGGAAATCTGCCATCTCCATTTCTCTAGTCCATTGTAGTACAATGACTTTATGACTTGTTGCAGGGAGTTTGAATTATTGCAGGCAGGCGCCACTAGGATAATTTCCAACTGACAAACACTTCTCCCCAACAGCTCTTTAGGCGGAGAGTGGGTTTCGAGGGTTTTTTTCTTCCAGTTTTTCAACAGCAGTAAAAGAGACTGAATCATGTATTGCCCATTAGGCTGGCTCTTAGCTTTGCAGAGGCCAAGCTCCGACTTCTGCTTCACAAATATGGCAAGCCTTTGAATTGTTAGCTATAGATGTTTCCAGATGTGTTTTTAGAATGCAGGCACTCTGCCTCAAAGGCAAATATTTAGAGTAGATTGGATGATTTTCCATTTGATACCCTCCCTCCGTTTCCATTTCTTATTTAATATAGTTTTCCTTTTGTCCCTTTCTCTCTCTCTCTTACATGCACACAATTAAGAGGGGAAAGATGGTTGACTGCTGTCCATCTACAACAGGCCTGTCAAACTGGCGGCCCATGGGCCGGATGTGTTGTGCGCAGGCCACACCCACCCCGGCTCCACAAAGGCAAAAAAACCCACTGCAATACATCACAATATGTCACATGACGTGATCGAGTTTGAAACCTGTGATCTACAAGGATTCTTTGGAAAAGTGTCTCGAAGAGGTCATTTCATAATATATGTAGATTCTGAATAAGCATCTATGCTCCTCTCTTCAGGTTATTTATTTATTTACTTATTTTTGGTACAGGTTGGCCTCGATTTACGGCCGCAATTGACCCCAAAATTTCTGTTGTTAAGTGAGACATTTGGTAAGTGAGTTTTGCCCCACTTTACAATCTTCCTTGCCATAGTTGTTAGATGAATCACTGAAGTTGTTAAGTTGTGAAATGAATCTGGCTTCCCTACTGACTTTGCTTGTCAGAAGGGTGCAAAAGGTGATCACATGACTCCGGGACACTGCAACCATTGCAAATATGAGTCAATTGCCAGGCGTCCACATTTTGATCATATGATCAGGGGAGGTTGCAACAGATGTAAATGTGAAAAATGGTAATAAGTGATTTTTTTTCAGTGCCATTTGTAACTTTGAACAGTCACTAAACAAACGGTTGTAAATTGAGGACTATCTGTATCTGCTCTATTCTGGCTATAAACCATTAGAAGAAACAAAGAATATACTGGCAAACATTTTGTATAAAAGAACAGGAATATGTCTGAAGCATCCTCCAAAATAGGAACATGTGTGGAACACACCCAGGTTGAGGCCAAGCATCAAATGATAAATTAGAGAAAATTCTTTGCTGCCTGTTGTGCAGCATATTGGTTAATTTGGCAATAGCCTCTCTTTCCCTGATTTAAGAGACAGTAGACTGCTCTCTGTTTTAATGGAATATAAACATTTAAAAAAATCAGCTCTCCTAAAATATGCTGTGAATAATCCAAATACATTTTATCAAGCTGTAATATGACAGATTGCACACCCCCTTATGCTTTATGTACCACGCCCACTCTGCAGAATCTAGGGAGCCGAGTCTTAAAGATGAGGCTAGCACCGTATTAATATATCCCAGTATTGTGAAAAACAATGGCAATAAATTACCAAAATCGAGTCACAAATGAGCCGGCCAGTTGGAACCCAGGAGAAAGGAACCCTAGACTTGAACAAGCTTAACTTTATTGATTTCAGTCTCTTTGCACATTCATAGACAGCTCCAACCAGCATTTTCGGCCTTTAATGTTGCCATGGAGCATCCATAGCTCTGAAGTATGGTGAGATGGAACAGTAGTACTCATTCATCAAAATGTTAATGCTCCAGCATTGAGCGTTAAGAACTGATGAATCCCAAGAATGAAGAGGGAGGGGAGTGAATGAGAGAGAGCGAATGTATTTTACAAAATGCTCAACCAAAAAGTACTGGAACAGTTTCAACCAAGGATGGAATAGTAGGCGTGGGTGTAAGAGCCTCCACTTCCCCACTTGGTGGAGATGCTCTTTGACATTTCAAGTATACAAAGATGCTGTGATGTTTGTTGGTAACCTATTTCAAAGAGGGATTTCTCTATTTACAAGTAAGAAAATCTGTCTGTAGGGTCACCAGGTGTTGAAAACAAATGATTGCATGCAACCGTAAAGGAATCAGCAGTCAAGAAATATGTCACAGACTGGTACTGGACGAAGGGCTTGGAAAAGACATTTAGATGCTGAGGTTTTCCCTGTGACACTCTATGACAGTGAAAGTTGACCTATGAAGAAGCTAGGCACAAAACTAAGGACAGAAATTTCCCAAGCATACCATGGACAGCCAAAGAAACAAAATAAAACAAGATATTCAAACAAATCAACCCAGAGTTCTCACTTTGTCCCATTTTATAATCTTCCTTGACACTGATCTCAGTTCTCCCAGAGTTTTCACTTGACACTGACCTGGTTAACTAGTTCCATTAACTAGTTTTAATAAAATGGAGATGCCAGAACTGGACTGAAATGTGCTTTCTACATTTACCAGATATTTCACCACTCAACTGCATCACCTACTCACAAAGTCAATAACGCACTGCCTTCCTTGTGTAAGCCATCCAATGTGGGCCCTCTCATTAGTCATTAGAGGTATCTTGGGCAGCAGGTACCAAAAAATGGGAGAGAGTTATTAAGGGAAACTATGTTCCTCACAGTCTGTTTGCACTGTGCCATCTAAGCTAATTTAACTCTTCCAAATTGGCTAGAAGGTCAGTTTCTGTCCGTTAAAATCTACCCTTGATAAGTGAGATTCAGATAATTGCTTTTTCTCAGACTATGTGTTTTACCATGAATATACAGACTTTTTCCATGTGCTTATTTTTTTTCAGATTTTTAAATAACATCTTCATTATTTTTATAAATATCTCAAGGCAACGAAACAGTTTTGCTTCCTAATCTACCCTACGGTTTAGATTTTTCTGGTGGTCTCTCACTCAAGGATTAATCCAGATCTGACATTGCTTAGCTTTTTGAAAGCTGCCAGATTGGTTAGATGCTGAACTTAATCTGGGAAAACCCAGATTTATTTATTTACTTGTTTGTTTTAAATGGATAATTTGGTCATGATCAATGGCATCTCAGAAGCAGAGGATCTGCTCCAGGTACGCTCCACTTAGCAATAACATTTAGATTTATATACCGCTTCATAGTGCTTTACAGCCCTCTCTAAGTGGCTTACAGAGTCAGCATATTGGCCTCAATAATCTGGCTCCTCATTTTACCAACCTTGGAAGGATGGAAAGGTTGAGTCAATCTCAAGCCTCTTATGATCGAACTCCAGGTTGTGGGCAGAGTAGGCCAAGCAGAGCATATGATCTCACCTTTACAGTTGCAGCATCCAACTTTGAAATGCTTTCCCCAGTAAAGTACGCCTGGCACCATCTTTGTTATTTTTTTGATGCCAAGCAAAACAATTTTTATTCTGCCTGCCTTTTAAGAATAATTCTGCTGTAATTTTAACCTTCTGTTGCTACTTTCTCTTGTTATTGCCTTATTATTCTTATTCTGAATATATTTTATAATTGTTTAATATATGTTTGAATTTCTTAAACTTGTAAATTGTTTTATTATTTTGCATTTTTTAAAATGACTAAACTTACTTTAAGTTTAATGTTGCACATGTATGTGTTTTATATAAACATAAAATCTTAAAACACATAAAACTAATACATATATTAAAATTTCATGAACATTGGCATGTAAAAATGTTCTGCTGATTCCAAACAAGTAAGAAAGATAGATTTAGCATGGGGCTGCAGCTTAAAAGAACCTTTTTAGATATTCCTTTTTAGAAGAAAAAACATTCTGTTATCTGAAAACCTTATGAAAAGAAGTGAGTCAAGATAAAACATTTTTAGTTTGGGAAGAGATCCAGTCCCAAACTCTCTGGGAACCCATGGAAACTTTTCTCTATTTTATTGGAGAAGCTTGGCAATTACCACTTATAGAGAATTGTTAAAATGGGCATTGGCTTCCACTCTCAGAAAAGGCTGCAGGATTTTATTTGTGATGTATCAGATTAGTCCTTGGCTTTCAATGATGGGGAGTGCCATTAAGAGTGGGATTAAAAAGTACAACTCAGCTAGGCTTCAGATCCAAATATAAAAATGGTGTTTCAGATAGAGGAGAGGGCCCTTATTTGCAATTCTTTCAAACAACTGTGCTTTTTCCTGGAATCACGCATTTGCTTTTCCACAGCCAGTCACTAATCCCAGTAAAGACATGTTTGGATTAAGGAGTTGCATCAGGTATTACATATACGCCCACATGAGCTGCAAAGCACCATTTTGGCTTCAAATCTGGAGCACTGTATATCCCTATTAAAAAGTAAACTCATCAGTGCTCCAACAAGAAAAGGTTCTTGGTCAGTGAGAACAAGAAAATTAAAGAGCTAGGAATGTATTTGCAATAGATCAATTTTTCTCAGTTATTTCTATAGCTTTCTACTGTACATGAGACAGACGTCATAAAATACAAAGGGGGCCATTTAAAAAGTTTTGCAAATCACCCATTACTCCAATTCATTTATTTTGTGCCTTCAAATCAGTTTTGACTCCTGTTGACTGCCTGGACCAGTCCCTGCTATCTTCCAGGCAGTATTTTGGAAGTGGTTTGTCATTGCCTGTAGTAATGAAATTCAGCCTGGACGCACCGGTTCTACCGAACCACGGCGTTGAAGTTTGGCCCTGCCCACCGGCCCCTGCCCTTTGCTATCTTATATTCCCTTTGTTTTTTTTCTGCTTTAGTCACCTAAATCGTACCGAGCAGCTGTTTTGTGGGCCTTTGCAGCCTTCGTAATCACCTGGACTGCCTCCGGAATGAAAAAAAATGTGTATTTTAGGAGCTGTGCAACAGCGCAGTTGGCGCGCATGTGCAAAGTGCATGTGAGCACACCAAACCGGTAGTAAAACTGGTTGAATTCCACTACTGATTGCCTGCTTCCAGGACTGAGACAATGTGACTGGCCCAAGATCTGCCAGCTGCCTCTCTACCTAAGGTAGGACCAGAACTCTAAGTATCTAGCCTGAACTATTACACCAAACAGGCTCTCATGTTACTCGAATGACATAAACAGTTACACTACCATAGAGCAGTGTTTCTCAACCTTGGCGACTTTAAGATGTTTGGACTTCAATCCCAGAATTCCCCAGCTAGCTTTGCTTTGCTGGCTGGGGAATTCTGGGAGTTGAAGTCCAAACATCCTAAAGTCACTAAGGTTGAGAAACACTGCCAGAGAGGTTCAGTGAAGAGGAACTTCTATGATCAGCACCTTTCCTATTTCTACAATTAACCAGCTTTCTTGCAGAGTAAGTTTTTTATTACATTACACTTTGTGTATGTGTGATGTAAAGAAATCCAGGAGGCAGAACTGAAGCTGGCATCAAAATGGCTTTGTGGAACCTTTGGCTAGAAGGAATGGCTCGCAGGAGAAGTGTAAAAAGAACAGTTGAAGAAAGAAAGGAGGAAGTGAAAATGGCTTGAACAAAAATGTTGGGGCATTTCCATTTGGAAGAACAACTGGATTCAAAAGCTTTAAAATATTATCTGTTCCTCCCATAGAGTAACACCAGTCTCCCCCCACCATCACATTTGGAAAAAGAAAGATCACAAGAAAGAGAATTACCAGAAAGAAAAAGTCCATGTTCGTAACTTGGCTGGAAAAGAAACAATTGTGTCAGGCAAGATTTACAGAGTCTACGAGATCCAGGCCCTACCAAAGAGGAGATCTTGATAGGAGAACTTAAGGCCAGCAACTTGTTCCAAACAGGCCTCCTCCATTATGTCATTTGCTGCTCTTCTTTAGGAAACAGAGGTAGGGAGATAGCAGGTTTAACTTCAGTACAAACCAATTTAGTATAAATCAGGATTTAGTTCAAGATAAACCAGAGTCAAGTAGGCTCACCTAAGTTTCAGATACAATTGTCAACATTTTCTCCTTTCTTGTTTCAAAACATTTTAAATCATTTTTTGTTAAATATTTTGGATGGTTCTATTTTTAGGTGAGTGATTACTGGAAGCCAGTGAACATACTGTAAATTGAAGAACACTATCAGTAATGGGTTTCTTAGCATTTTCCAGCTTTAACTAGTTGCATTTTCATCTCTGGGTCTTAAAATAACCCTATTACAAATCCCAACAATGTTATATTACCCTATCATGTAACTGATCACAAGAAGGGAGAAAAGACATTGCCACATAAAGCTACATACTGTGGCAAAGATATCAGGGAGTCTTTTAGTTACGTATCTGCTCTTGCAATTTCCTTTCTTTTTCATCATATGAGAGTGACTGTTTGGTACTTGCTTGTTTGGTACTGTGAGACCTCATCCTTTGGGATGTAAGGCACTTTAGGTGAAAGGGAGTTTATCTAAGGAGTGCAGATGTTCCAACAGTAGAAAAAGAAAATATAGCATGAGAACTACATTGTCTTCTGTGGACATTTTAATCTTGATTTGGGTTTAGCAACACATCCAACTTTGGCTATTTTATTTTTTGTATATTTTTATTTATTTATTAAATTGATATGTCATCTATCTCACTGCCAAGAGATTCTGAACACTTACTGTAGGTTATGATAGTCCATACATTCCTATTTGATCACCTATATCACTCACCAGAACTCATACATAGTGATAGCATCTTCCCCAATTATTTAGCGAATTTATTTAGCCTCTCCAAGTTTTCTGAGCTGGGCTGGACAACTTTGTTTAATTTAAAGCAGACAAGACCTCCATGATCAGAGACAAATCTTTTAAAATGTTTCCATGTTCAGTGCATATGTAATAACATTGCCAAGTCCTAGGGCAATTCTTGTTTGCCAGCAGAGCTTAGGGCTTCAGCGGTTACTACTTGATTTTCATTTGGACCCTTGGCTGCAGATCATACATGCCAATCCTTTCCCTGGAAAATTTTTTGTTCCAATCTCCAGAGGCCATTCCTCTGGAGTCTAATAGGTTTGATTATTTCTTCTGTGTAAATCCAAACTATCAATTCTTGGGTGTATTTTTTTTAATAGGGAAGCTGAGAATTCGCAAAGCAAAATTGAAGCTGAAACATTTATCCCTTCTGGTATCGAAATCTATGCATTGCGGGTGCAGGTTTTGGTCTAGCCTCTGCTGTTTCTGCATAAAAGTATGAAATGCCATTTATGGCCCAAGTGAAACCTACACAGCACCATTTCTGCCACTGATACCAGGAGAAGAATCATCTTTAAACATATCTTTAAAAAAAAAACAATAAAATGAATTTACGCATTTAGATATTCTCATTTCTTGTATTCTCATTTGACTCACAGAAAACAAGTAATCAAACAGACTGAAGGCTAGTATTGCTTAACAGTTTTCATAATAAATAGCAATGCCATAAATCACAAAATGACATGCCCTTGTGCTATAAAGTGGCCTTGACTCTATTAATAAATCTCTCTAAACTCACCCGTGAAATATAATTAGGCACTAGTCAAAGACTAAATGATCCATTTCAGTTGTGCATAAAGATGTCAACTGAGTTGTTTAATCTATATTTATGATTTATTTATTACATTAACTTATATACTGTATCCTTCTAGATCTCTAGGCAGCTTGCAATAACATCCTCAAAACACATTACAATGTACCACTAAAACAACAGAGCAGCAATAAAAATAAAATAAAGACACATCATATGGCCTTTATCTTCAAATACCATACAATAATTCAACTGCTTCTCCTAAATTAAATCCCAAAGGCCCATAGGAGCAGCAAGCAATCATTTCACAGGGGATAAGCTGTCCCAGGACCTATAGATTTTAAAGTATGATATCCAGAGCTGCAAGCTCCCCCCCCCGCCCCCCGTTTTTAGATCAATACCAACACACGTCTTTAAGGGGCCATCATTATGCCCGGAAATGACCCGAGAAACTCACCACACAGATTCTGCCCACACGGCTGAAGATGGCATGCCCTTTGCTGTCTGACTCTACTGCCTTCTCCGTGAAGAAGAAGTAGACTTTATCATTGTCCCGATCATCATTCTCTGGGATCATATAAGCAGCAACAAATTTGGGAGCTGAGAAAAAAAGAATCATTGGACAGATTAAGAAAAAAGATCCCCAGAAGCCTTTTGTAGCTTGGTGCTGGTCCTAAAAGTTTAAAATCTTGGCAGATTCTCTCTTGGAACAGTTAATGAAGGTTATTGCCAAGAGAGATAACAGATAAGTACTTTTCTTATTAAAACTATACAGGGTTAGTTATATAAACACTTCCCCATCTAATCCTCCTTTCCCATGTACAAATTTAGAGTGATCATGACCTCCATTTCACCTTCCCCCCCACCCATTCTTATTTTCGTGGACAACGCTCCCTTTTTCACTGATTTCTGTGTAGATTACAGTACATGGGTTTGTCAGTCACTTTTCTTCTGATTATCTCTGAACTTTGCATGAGCTTTGTTTAATTCCCTTTATGTCATTGCCAGGACCCAGTGCACAAAATTCATGGAACACACACCTTTCATTGCTCACCTAAAATGAAGTAATCCCAACTTCTCTAAGACTGTATATTTACATGTTCACTATGTGCCTTTTGACTTGATGAAGAGTCATAATTTTTCCCTACCATTAAGCAGCCTCTGTTCCATCTCTGTACGTAGAGAAGAGCGATGTCCCATGGTCCGGAAGATCACAGAGTCCCTGCCCAAGAAATCGGCTGTTAGCCCCGTATACAAGTCTCCACCTAGGGAATAAGTTTAATTAAAAACAGTAGCTGTTTGGACGCAAGTTTTGTGTTTGTTAACACTTTTGATAATAAAGGCACCAGCACATAAAGACACATCCCATTATATTTAAAGAACTTCATGAGAACTCAGATTGCCTGATCGCATTAACAGGTGGTTCAAGGTGAGAATGGACAGCTTGTCTAAAGCCATCAATTGCATTTATGGCAGAATTCAGATCTAAACAGGAAATTCCTTGGTTGCTATTCTTGACAAGTCTGTTCTATCAATTCTCCGGGTCTTTCTAGATCAGATCTTTATTATGCAACAGCCCCATGGGATCTGATGGGGAGGGAAATCCAGATGATTTCATCTACCATTTTTAATCCTCCCTTTTGTTCCTGTTACTTTTCCCATCATTTTTCTTACCACAGACAATTCATTACCAAAGGCAACACTGAAATATATAGCACAATTTTTTTGTGAGATGAGGAAAAAATAATTGAAACACAGGGGAGAGAAATTGCCCCTGGAGAGAATGAATGGGGTTTTGTAGCTACCTTTCTTTTCTCCTTTTTTTCTTTTTTTTTAAATTAAGTGGACTCAAAATCACACTGAAATTGTAAATGAATGTGACTATACTGAGAAGCAGGACTCACATTCATAGGGAAAACTCATCAACATAATAGACGAAAAGTCAACCCAATGTTTCTCAACTTTAGCAATCTTAAAATATGTTGATTTAGGCTCCCAGAATTCCTCAGTCTTAAAGTTGCCAAAGTGGAGAAACACTGGGTTAAACAATCCTTGTCTTCATTCTGGTTCTTCTCACATATTTCACTGAGCACTAAAACATAATTTAAATATAAATTAGGAAATCGAGAGTTGAAGAAGTAGTGGTCTTTTATTTCAGCAAAACAACTGTATTTTTCCCCAACCCACAATACTGCTGGCTGTAGTTCCTGGTATCTGGATTATTTGTGTTGTACTTTCTCCTAAGATCTCAGAATTTATCCATTTATAATGGTAGCCCTAGAAACACAACAGAACCCACATCTATTATAGAATTTTAAATTCAGCAACAGCCCGACGGATTTTTCAAAGGAATTCAAGAAAGGCCTTGGAGAAATACAGTCTCAATAGTTTATGCTTTTTTTTGTTTTGTTGAGCTTTTTTAATTTTGTTCATTATTGTTATTGGGGTTTTTTTTTTTCATTTTGTTTGCCACCCAGAGTCACAAATGATGAGAAAAGAGGCTTTCTAATACATGCTTATAGACAAATAATAATAGTTATTGATTCTTGAGCAGAGTGACCAGTAGCAACCTGGAAGAATGGTGGGACAGATCCTTTCTAGACTTTTCTGAGTCCACTTGAAGAACTGAATTCTCTCTGGAGAACAGAAAAACACCAGGCAAAGAAGCCTATAAGATCAATTCCTTTAAAGTCCACCTGAAACAATGCATTTTTTTCAATTATTTCCAGCACTTATTTGCTGAATGTCTTAAACTGTAGACTAAATAGCAGGGAAAAAAAGTATATATATACTATATTTATATATATAATAATAAATATCCATGGATAGCTGTTAGAATACAAGATTCAGATTAATTTATTTTGGCACCTACCAAAAAATGTACTTGCAAACGGCCGATTAGGCTCATGTGGACATCTGCCCCGGCCACTTTCTATACTGGTTGGATCCATGCTGAACATGTGCTGGGAAGAGAAATGAGGGGGGGAGGAAATTAGGTGTCCACATCAAACTAATAAAGTCAAAGGAAACTCTAGTGTTGGAAGTGTTTATGTGATAAGGATGAAGAGAACCCCAAAAGGCTCTCAGATCATAGGATGTGTAAGGAAACCCTTGTCATGATAGCACACATTCACCAGGAGGAAGTAACAGCAGTTTTTTGTTCTTAATATAAGCAAAAATCAAGTTTTTTGCTTATGGGATGAACAGCATCAAGACTGCTGTTCATCCCATTATTAACCCTATGGCTTTCTCAGTGCAAATAGATCTTGGAATGTTTACATCTTTATGAATTAAAAGTCGCAGTAGAGGTGGGAGTGAGGGAGGGGAGGAGGGGAGGGGGAGGGAGGGAGGGAGAGGAGAAACAAGGCAAGCTACAAGCCTCAGCATTGCCCAAAAAAGGTCAGTTTCATTCTAGGTTCAGATAAACCAGCATGGAGCCACAAAAACGCTGAGTCATCTATTCAAACAAGCTGACATTTGATTTTAGTATTGACTGTAACTATTGTTGGTCAATGACAAAATAAATTATGATCACGCTGGCAATAAAGGACACAGCCAATCCTAGAATGGCATTAAGCATTCTTGCCACGGTTAAACGTTCAGTAAAATGTTTCTGGGCAGACAGTCTTCACTATCCCATTCAGTTTCAAGAAATATCCCTCAGCTTAATGAAACTGCCCCCTTTGAAAATTGCAATGCTGATATTATTTCTGCAAATTTTTGACTGTTTCTCTGGAGTCATCTCCTCGGCTGGACAAAGCAATCTCTTCAAATCACCTAACTGTGGGACCTTCACTCAGGCTTTCTGCACACCCACACTCGAGGCGGAACACAGGGCTCAGATTGTGTTTCTGCTTTGCTTGGCAAACCAGGGTGATGTCAGTCTGAACATTTGGGGAGGGCGTTGCATGAAATGAGAAGTCCAAGTGATCATCCCAGGGGCTCATAATAAACAACTGTGCTGAAAGGACTCTTTCTCCCACAGGCTTGGTCATAAAAGCTTCTGAAACTGCGAGAGCCAAGAGGGGTTATGAGGTGAAGTTGGGCGACCTTCCTGCTTAGGCCAGCTTGATTAATGAGGAAAAGACAAGAAATGCCACCCACAGATTTTATATCTGGTTGTGGATCAGGGTGTTTTTCATGAGAGGCCAGTGGGTCAAATGGCTGCTAATTGGTTTTAACTCTTGGTTATTTTTGATTTTATTTGTATTAGTCTTTTACAGAGTTGGACTGAACATTTTAACCGAGTTTGAGAGAATGCATAATTTTATTAATACCTTATTACACCAAAGGTTTTATAAATTATGTGCATATACTAGGGTGTTGCATATGTGTGTACACACACACACATACACATAGACATGAAAACAACCATACATTTTTTAAGTAGCCCCCAAGACCTTCTAAGAGATTGAGCTAATAATGGATATAGATATCAAACAAACAGAATGATTTGGTCCTTCTGTTTGCTAGAATTTTGAACTATGTGGTCAATAGATGCGAATGACAAAGAGCAGATAGTTTCTTTCTAAAATACTGCTTTCAGGCATTTGTAGGGATCGTAAGCAAAATGACAAGAAGTACAAGGGGATTCATAAGGCAGTGACAAAAATCTAGTCAAGTCTTCTTGTCCTTTCAACTTTTTGATCTACTCACACGCCCCCCCAAAGACCCTGAAGATAGCATTACCAAAACAGAAAATGACTAGCTCAGGGAAAATAATCAGTTACAAAGTATCAAAATATCAGATGGATGTGTAGGCTCTCTCTCAGCAGATGATTTCTACTAATTTTACCTCATTCCTGAGCAGGTGTGTATAGGCCAAAGTCCAGATGGCAACCATCCACCATTTTTGTTTTTAGAAAAAGATTATGGGGCCTATTTGGGATCCAAAGGCATTTTTGAAAACTAAGACAATAGGGAAGAGTGTTGTTTCATTGCAGAGCAGAGTTATTTCCTAATTTAAAAAATGTCTTTAAAAATATGAGAAACCATGGGGGAACCAAGGAGATTTAACAGTCTCCATAATAGATTTCACAGTTCCAAAGGAATCCATCCTTGAAAGCTACAGTACTTGTAGCTCAGATATCCTATATATGCCTATATTTATGTTGTCCCCCAAACACAAGACAGCTGGCTTAGACTATTACACAGTTGCAATTTCACTGCTTTTTATAGGTTGTTAGCACTGATGATGTTGCCTACGTTGGGTTATGAAACATATGCAGGAAAACAAGCTCAGAGAGTCTCTTCTTTTTTATCTATCCTCATCTAATGTTATTTCTGCTTTCTGCGTGTAAGTACATCTAGGAATGAATGAACATGTTCAGATGGAATATAAATGGGGTTTAGCTTGGTTTGGTTTTTAAAAAAAAAACAGCAGACAGGAAAACAGGCAGAGGAAGAAATCAGTATAAGTAGGAGTTAGTTATGAATGGAGCAATGCACTGATCAGCTTGACAGCTTAATATATCCTACATCCATTTCTTAGAATGCTGAAAAGGTTGGACAAATTCCACAATGGCAGTTATGTTTAGTTGCAACAACAAGCAGACTAAGTGCACTGAACTAAGAAATCAAGGTTTTTTTTTTCCTATTTGAGAAGCATAAGCACATAAATCAACCTTTCCAAATTTAACACAGTATAAGACATTTAACACAAAGAATTGCAAATCTAGTTGCTCAAGTCTGCATTGATTCCTTCTTGGAAATGGAAATATCACTGTGTAATTTTTCTGCATTAAGTGAGTAGACTAGTACATGTACAAGAAAAGTTCTGTTAAAACAATCAAAGGCTTGTCCAGTCTTCTCTATGGTTTCAAGAGATATCTGTCAGCTAATGTAACAAGATGCTAGTTTGATTAAATCTCTGTCTGATCCAAAAGAGGTCTTTCCCCCCCCCTTTTATTTGCAAAACTGTAGTTTACTGTTTTTAATACACTGAATTCAGAGGTGGGATTCAACCAGTTCGTACCTATTCGCTAGAACAGGTTGTTAACTTTCTAAGCAGTTTGGAGAACTGCTGGTTCAGATGGAAATTAGGCAGAGAACCAGTTGTTAAATTATTTGAATTTTACCACTGACTGAATTGCTTTGAATGTAATAGTACATTATAGTTCAGTATTTTATAATAATCCTCGCTTCCTCCCTCATGCAGGCAATATTCTCTCTCCAATATTGTTGCGTTCATTTGCATGTTTGTGTAGCTACAACTTAATGAATCAGGAAAACCAGGATAATTGTAATTATTCTTAACAATGATTAAGGAAAGTGAATACATTTCAGTTCAGAAGTTGAGTTATTTTTTTTTCACCACTCTTAAGGCCAAGCATAATACTACCCATTGTCTGAAACCAATAGGCAGCTATTGATTTCTTTGCAGCTGCCTTGGAAATGGTAAGGGAAGGAAAGGCAAATACAAGGGAGCTGATGGGGAAAACCAGATGTGATGTAATAGCTGAAACATTGGAATGGGACTGGAAGGGCATGGGTTCAAGACTCACTCAACTGGGACACCAGGGGGCAGTCATTGCTTCTTAATGTTATAGTGAGGGAAGCCCCCTCCCAAGGAGTCCACCTTTATTTCTATAGTAATGGCAGACTGAAAGCTATAAATATAATATAATAATGAATAAAATAAAAGAGTATCATTTTCCACAAGAAAAGGAAGGACTTGGGAGCTCTTGCCTCACCAACAAATCTTCATCTCTTTTATTTGCTTTATATCCTATCTTTATTTTTTGCAACTCATCCTTCTTCTCCTATTTTCCATTTTCCAGTCTTTCTGTGAGATGAGTTGGATTAAGGGAGAATGACTGACCCAAAGTCACCCAGCCAAATTCAATAAATAAGGGAGGTCTAAAGTTTGTAGAAGGTTTCTAGTCCAGCATCTTAGCTACTAAACCAAATTGGCTTCCCCCCAGTTTAAAAAAGAAAGAAAGACTGACTCAAAGAAACATTTTACAAACAAGCAAAAGTCACCACCTGCCACCACAGAAGAGGTGCTATTGGTCGAAATTGCTCTGAATAGAAAAGGGTCCCGATCCTTGACTATAATACTTATATGGTCTTACCTCTCCTCTGTGTCCCACATAGATGAAAGCACAGACAGGATGAAAAGCTCCAGTTCCGCAAGCTAAGAGATGAGTCCGGTTTAAAGGATAAAGAACTCGGATATAGTTTGCACACTCCGTCTGGAAAAGAAATAGCAACTGGTATTTGCAATGCTTTCTATGAAATAACTTCATCTGGATGGTCATAGCTAGGTATTATGATTAAAAGAGTGTGTTGAGCAAAGGATGATACAATTAGAAGTACGGTGGATTTCCGGTTCAAGGGATAAAGCATCTTGAAGAGATTCAGAGTTATTGAGAACCCAATTCTATAGCTTTGGTTTCTAAAGATTGATGTTGGCTAGTCTTTTTCACCTATTCTCTGTTTTGGAACACTTTCCCCACAGAGATTGAGGAAAGCACCTGCAATTTAATCATTCAATCTATCCCAGAAGAAAGGCATGTTAAGTTAAGTCACCTGGTCAATATATGGCTTAGTATGTTTTCTTCTGCTTCTATACAATTGTAAAACCATTAGTTCATTTATTACTTTCTGGGGAGTTTTCTTGTTTTGTGATGGTTTTGATGTTAGCAATGAAGAGCCTTTGGGAATGAGCAGCTTAATAAAGAATAAACAATCAAATCAGTAAAGTGATATGTTGAGCATAATGACCCAAATAACGTTCTCCACTTGCCAAAGACTAATGTTATTTTAGAGCCAATATCTATACTGAAGTACAGAGAATAATTCCCTTCTCATATTTCAAATTTTCACATGTCATTCTCCAGGGTCATAAAAATCTTTCTTCTAGTTGAGATCATATCACCAACAATCACTATACTGCTTTTGATCAGATAGCAGATTTTTCTTGTGATTTTCAAAATGGATCGCAAGTTCATGGTTATCTGTTGGGTACATTACAGTCCTCCTCCCATGTTCCTGTCACTTCAACTGAACCAATGACAATCTTTCCTCACCTCAGGCTGCCTGGATGACTGATGTGACTGACATTGTATTATCGTTCATAGGTCAGGAAGTGAGGTTGTCATATTGCCTTGTGCAGTGATATCCTGTATTAGCCTAAGTACATACAATGTAACACTGCTGTTAAATCAGCAGAAAACAGGAAGAGAGTACCACAATGGGTCTAAAAATAGCATTTTCATTTAGAAATTCAAATGGGCATTTTGACAGAACCTTATCCAGAAAATAACATCTATCCTGCCATAGTTCATAAGCATGTCGAATGGAGGAAGGGAGGAAGAAATAGACAGACAGACAATTCCTGCTTCCCAGTCTTTATTTTTCAAATTGGATTCCTGTTCTCAGAAATGTTCATATGGGCACACAGAATGCTTCAGCCTCCATCATTTGGTACCCATCACATAACCTCCCCTGTCTGTATAAGTTAAAGACTTTTTTAATTTAAAGTAAAACTGAATTGGAAGCCAATAGGAAGCCAATACAGTGCCAGTCTCTAACATCAGATTAATCTGTAGGAATGATAATGTCCTCAAAGATCCCATTGTGATGACATGTTGAAGGATCAGTTTTGTTTTTTTTTGGTAAATGGGATGTAATGGGAAGGACCCACATAATCCTGCAGGTGTCTGGATATGGTAAGTTGGTTTGTATGGGAAAACTCCTCCATTACAATCCCTTCCCATATCTCATGGGTGGGGGTAATTGGGTAAATGCTGCTACATTTCTGGATGGAGTCACTGAAGCAGTTGGTGTGAGCTTAAATGGATTCCAGGGGATGGTAGAGGACAGGAAAGCCTGGAGGAACGTTGCCCATGGAGTCACGATGAGTTGGACATGACTTCGCAACTAACAACAACAATCCCTTGAAATCAGTGCCAGGTTTACACCTGGTGAGGCATTAAGCCAGGGGTCTCCAATCTTGGCAACTTGGAGACTTGTGGACTTCAATTCCCAGAATTCCTCAGCCAGCTTTGCTGGCTGAGGAATTCTGGGAGTTGAAGTCCACAA
>JAEANM010003107.1:0-23003 GCA_017656035.1 Myanophis thanlyinensis | reverse complement strand
AGAGAGAGAGAGAGAGACATAGAGATAGATAGAGAGATCAATATGAACTAGGCCTTCAAGATAAACCACCACATGATGTGTTGGTTTGGCCATATCATGTTTTGTATGTTTTTATTTCTTGTAAACCGGGATTCAGAGACAAGCATGTTCTTTTTTAAAAGCACATTTCTTTGCTGTATGCATTTGCAGACACTTTTTTTTTTTTTTCAAAAGATCCTGAATACTTTCCCGTCAAGGGCATCGAAAGGAAAAACAGGATTGGCATTTAATATCTTTCCACTTACACGAACAAAAAGGCCAGGTCGTGAGGCCGCAGAACAAGGTAGGAATTTTTCCATTGCAAAAACCTCCGGAGAATTTCATCAGCTTCTCCTTCGGTCGAGATTTTATTACCATCTGTCCAGAACTCCAAAGAAGAAAGTACAACGGTTACGTTAATGTCGGCAAACATCTGAAAAGAAAAGAACCAATCTTCTGTTCGTTTAAGGAGATCCTCCTCAAATCTGGGACTTCAGTTAATGAAAAACAAGTTCAGGTCTTCTGGTGGTTAAACTGGATTTACTAACAATGCCCCGAAAAGCAAAGATTTCAACTCTATATTGAGAAGAAGAAAGTCGGGGATAAAATCAGACTGCAGCAAGAGTTTAAATTAATCAGAATAAGGGAATAGCAGAATAACAGAACAGACTCGGAAGGGACCTTAGAGGTCGTCTAGTCCAACCCCCTGCTCAGGAAAGAAACCCTACACCAGTGGTGGCGAACCTTTTACTTACCCAGTGCCGAAAGGTATGCGCTTTGTGCATGCCATCCGCACTTGCATGCGGGTCCTCCATGTGCGCTGCACGTGCAACCGCATCATCTGTGCACGCAGGCAGCTTCTGCATGTGCAATGCACACGCTCTGCGTGCATGCACTCACGCTCACGTGAGCGATTGTGTGTGCATGTGCAGGAGAAGCTCCGAAGACCGGCTGGATTTCCTGCTGCGATCGCGTGCATGCACAGAGGAGGCCCGAAGATCAGCTGGGTCTCTGCAATTGCGCATGCTTGCATGTGCATGCTCAGCTGGAGGTAAGTTGGCCGACCGCTTGTGTGCCCAGCAAGATGGCTCTGCGTGCCCCTGTGGCACCCGTGCCATAGGTTCGCCATCACGGCCCTACACCATTGCAGACAAATGGCTGTCCAGTCTCTTCTTAAAAACCTCCAGTGTTGGAGCATTCACAACTTCTGGAGGCAAGCAGTTCCACTGGTTAATTGTTTTACCTGTCAGGAAATATCTCCTTAATTCCAGGTTGCTTCTCTCATTCATTAATTTCCATCCATTTTTTTTTTCTTGTCCTGCCTTCAGGGGCTTTGGAGAATAGCTTGACTCCCTCTTCTTTGGGGCAACTCCTGAGATATTGGGACACTGCTATCATGTCACCCTAGTCCTTCTTTTCACCAAACTAAACATACCCAATTCCAGCAACCATTCTTAGTTTTAGCCAGTGGTGGAATTCAATTTTTTTTTACTACCGGTTCTGTGGGCGTGGCTTGGTGGGCGTGGCTGGGGGTGTCATGTGACTGGGTGGGCAGTTTCTGTAAGCAGCGCAATAAAGATTAGGCTAGAAACAACCCCTGGATGTTTCTTTCCTGCCTTCCTTGCAGGATTAACCCTGCTAAGTGGGGGGGGAAAAAACAAAAGGAGATTTCTTCTAACAACCGCTTCTCTGAACTCCTTAGAAAATTTACTACCAGTTCTAGCGAACCAGCTAGAACCAGCTGAATTTCAACTCTGGTTTTAGCCTCCAGTCCCCTAATCACCTGTGTTGCTCTTCTCTGCACTCTTTCTCTATTTCGTTTTATTTATTTATTTATAGATGTATTGAATACAAATCTCTAGCATTTCACACTAATTTTACTAATTTCACACTAATTTCACACTAATATTATTTCACAATAATTGTAATTATTTTGGCAATACAGTAAGAGCATTTAGATTTATATACCGCTTTACAGTGCTTTTACAGCCCTCTCTAAGCGGTTTACAGAGTCAGCCTCTTGCCCCCAACAATCTGGGTCCTCATTTTACCGACCTCAGTAGGTCGATAAAGAAGGAAGGCTGAATCAACCTTGAGCTGGTGAGACTCAAACTGCCGAACTTTTGGTTGTCGGCAGTCAGCAGAATTATCCTGAAATATTGCATTCTAACCATTGCATCACCACGGCTCTTTAGATCCCTCTCAGAAACTAGTGTTTCTCAAATCTGGGGACTTTTAGCCATGTGGACTACGACGTTGGTGTTAAGGTTGAGATGCTGGCCTAGAAAGCAGGAGACAGTGAGTTCTAGTCCTGACATAGGCATAGAAACTGTCTGGATCAGTTTCAGCCTTCTGATTTGTTCTTTGTTTGTTACTTATTTAATTGTTAAATTTATCTCAATGTGAGGCTATTCTAGGCATGACAATATGGGGGAAAATACTCTTGTTGGGAAAATAGGAGGAGAAAGGAGTATTAAGTATGTCTGCCGGCATGCGTTATCCATGCTGGCCTGGCTGGGCGATTCTTGGAGCTGAAGTCCACATGTCTTAAACCCTGCTTTAGACCAGGATTGCTAGTTTGCTTGGCTTTCCCTGTATCCAGAACTGCATTTCCTGGCTTTGAATTTACAGCTTTAGTATCTCTGTCGGACTCATGGGCTGGTCCACCTTCCCATTTCTTCCCGATCCCCACATCTCTACGGGGACCTCAAGATGGGACCCGTCCTGGGTCTGGCTCAGCCTCTCACACTCACAGGAGGACGAGGGTGGTGAGCAGCAGACAGACCATGAACAGGTTTCGCTGGCAGAGCAGAGAGCGACGATAGGCCTTGATGCGTCCACCGCAGCGCCGGTTTTTCCGGAAGCAGCAAAGGCTCAGTCCGACCAGGGGCACCGTCACAAAATAGAGAACGGCAATTGCGGCGCAAACAACATATCCTGCCTGGTATCGAAGGATCTGTGGAGTAAGGAAAATGAAAATAATAATAATAATCTTCTCTTACTCATCTCCCCATTCTGTTAAATTAAATAGAGGTTTGAGGGTTGTATCTGAGCCTTGGTGGCCTAGAACCAGACCATGACCTCCTCGGATGACTTCTTCCAAGAAACAGAAGCAACCCTGGCTAAAGGCACCCCTATGATCAGACGATCTCTCTATCTAATTTAAATGTAATAACCAGTTGGGTGTTAGTAGTTAGGATACAAGATTAAAAACTGGGAGACTAAAATCTAGACCCACTTTGGCCTTGAAAGCCAGCTGGGTGTCTTTGGGCCAATCACCAGGAGACCGGGAGTTCTAGTCCCATTTTAAGCTTGAAAATCAGCTGGATAACTTTAGGTCAGTTCTTAGTTTCAGCTCAACCCACCCCACAGGGTTGTTGGCGGGAAAATAAAAGAGGAGGAGGAGAAATATTGGGAATGTTCACCATTTTGTATATAAAAATCTTTTAAAACTCTTTAAAAAAATCTAAATATAAATCTAAAAAAAAATTCATTCCAATTTCCGCTAAATCTTTTACCCAGTGCACCTATTATTAATGCCAAATCTTTACTAAATACCAACCCTGCCAGATATTTCCCATTCATATATTTCCTAGCATTCATGACCAAGTCATTTTTTTTATAAATAAAATTCTCAGGCAGCCAAACTGTGAGATTCCCAGGTGGGCTGGGCATTTATCTTGCAGAGTTTCCAAACCACTGTGCAGGAATTTGGGGAGCTACAAATCGAGCGCTTTGACGGATAAGGGAGGATTGTTGAAGATGCTGAGTTGCAACAGCCAACACAAACCCAGGGGCATCCCCGTCTTCTGGGCTTACTATCTCACCTGAGAAGTTGTAGCGGTTGGTGGCTCATTCAGGACCTCCTTCAATAGCTCTGCAGAATAAAACAAGGCTGTTTTAAAAACAGAAAGACAGAGCTCTCTGCTCTTGTGATTGTTGTACATGCCGACCGGGACAATGGAAGATTGAGGCAGGGTATTGGCCTTCTCCCCAACCTCCGTGGAGTCCTTGTGCAAGTTCTACTCTTAAGGAAATGAGGAGGGAGCAGGATCAGACGGAGTGGCAGAAGGCAATTATTCCCAGAGTTAATTACCTAAGATACTTATCAAAGCTAGACAACCCCGAGATGCCAGGAGCTCTCCTGATCATCAGATCACCTTCTCTGAGGACTTCAGAGGTCCTTCCAACTGAGACCTAAATCCTAGGTTGCTTGCTCTTCTGTATCTCAAGAAGGTCTTTCTTCTGTGGAGGCAGTGCTTCACTTCTGGGGTCTCCTTGGGCTGCAGGAACTTTTCCAGCGCCCGGAGAGGATCCCACAAGTGATGTGACACAGGGGAGTAACATAGCAGTACCCGTGGGAAGTTGGGGTGGGTGATCAGCATTGCTTCCCAAAGAGCCCAGAAACATGGAGCCCTCGATGTGGCTGGTTTGGCATCATTCTGGTGATCGGCATACCTTCTAAAGATTACCTATGCCTACTTCATTGCTTTCATGTGCTGATTATTTGCATTTTAAAGTATCTTGTGCTGGGTTGTATTCTGTCTTGAAAAGCCAGTTAAAAACATCTGTTAAATGAATGCCTTGGATCTTGCAGCATGGCAGTGCTCCCCAGCTATCTATTGTTATGGTCCCTCAACCCCATAATGTTGGGGATATTGAAAGAGAATGAAATAGTAATTAATTAGTTTGTTTTTATGTGTGTAGACGCAGTATAAAATGGGTATTAATGTACAATACAAGTACAACTTTTCTTTCCCGCAATTCTTCCAAAAAGGAAACCAGACTGAACTATTGAACAACTTATGCTCTGCCCTCATAGCAAAAGGTTGCAAAACCTTTAGATGTGCAGGTATAACATATTTCCCAAATTGTTTGGAAACAAAATATTATTTTTAAATATTCTGAAGTGTTTCATTAAGTAACATGTTTCTATCCTGCCAAGTCTATCATTAGAGGTTACTGGCTTACATATTAAATATATACATATATACATATAATTAAATACTTGCAATATTAATTTGTAATATATATTTGAATATAATTGCACACATAACTCTGTTTTTTCTCAAAACTAAGAAAAAAAGATGTTTATTAAGCACTAGGAACTAAGATTGAAGGAAGTTTAACTACATTTAAATGAGTTAAAACCTTCCCACTTTCCATTAAACCCTTTCAAAAAATTCCTCTGCAATGTGCTTGTATTTTGAGAGAGAAAGAATACAAGTATCACTGTCAGGTTTGAAAGGAAATCTTGAAAACTACCCTGGCAAAGAATTCCCAGGCTGGATTCACACACTGCACCAAGCCTTAATGGGATGTGTAAGGTTTAGCTCAGCACAACAGGTGAACCAGGTATACACAGCTTATTTGCAAGTTAGCAAGGCAATGCAAAACACAAGCCAGTCTGAGAAGGAAAATATCTAGAATGGTCTTAGAGAAGACCGTTAGAGAAGGTATGGGAGGAATTAGCTAGCAAACTGGAACTGCCCACATAAATTGTTTCTGAAAGGCCTTGTAGATACATTCTTAGATTCATGGGAGGGACCCTGGAGGTCTTCTAGTCCAACCCTTCACCTAAGGCAGGAGACCATATCATTCCAGACAAATGGCTGTCCAATCTCTTCTTCAAAACATCAAGTGGTAAAGCACCCACAATTTCTGGAAGCAAGCAGTTCCACTGATTAATTGTACTCATTATTAAGAAATTTCTCCTTAGTTCCAGGTTGGAGCTCTCTTTAATGGTTTCTACCCCTGCTTCTTCTCCTTCCCTCTGTGATTTGGAGAATAAGTCAACCCCCTCTTCTCTGTGGCAATTACTGCAAGATTGCTATCATGTCACCGCTAGTCCTTCTTTAGGTAGGCTAGACATACCCAGTAAGATTTAGCCTGCAGATCACTTATCACCTTCATTGCTCTTTTCTGCACTCTGACCCGTCACCTCCCAGCAGAGAAGATCTTGTGCCCTTTTAGATCAGCAATCCCCAAGGTAGATTAGCAATCCCAAAGGCAGCCCAAAGTCAAGGCAATCCTAAACTGCATTAACAGAGAGATACAATCAAGATCAAGAGGAGGCACTAATACCACTCTATACAGCCTTAGTAAGACCACACCTGGAATCCTGCATCCAGTTTTGGTCACCACACTATAAAAAGATGCTGAGACTCTAGAAAAAGTGCAGAGAAGAGCAACCAAGATGATTAGGGGACTGGAGGCTAAAACATTCGAAGAACGATTGTAGGAACTGGGCATGGCTAGTCTAGTGAAGGGCCAGAGGAGACAGGAGAGCATCTTCTAATATTTTAGGGGCTGCCCCAGAGAGGAGGGGGCCAAGCTATTCTCCAAGGTACCCAAAGGCCAGACAAGGAATAATGGATGGAAACTGACCAAGGAGAGATTCAACCTGGAAATAAGGAGGAATTTTCTGACAGTGAGAACAATCAACCGATGGAACAGAAGTTGCCTTCAGAAGTTGTGGGAGCTTCATCCCTGGAGGATTTCAAGAAGAGACTGGAGGGCTGACACCTGTCAGAAATGGTGTAGGGTCTCCTGCTGGGGTGGGGAGGTTGGACTAGATGACCTACAAGGTCCCTTCTGTTAATGTTAAAAGTTCTAGTAGGTGACGAATGCTGATCTCCATGCTATCAAAAGCTTCACGCACCCAGTTCTGCTCGTTAAGCTGCTCCTGAGAACATGCAACCACGTTCATTTTCCTCCAGTTCTGAGCACTCAGACCAAACCTATCAACAAGATGAATAGTCTTACTTACCTGTGGGGAAAGGGTTCGGTTGGACCACATCCAGGTAATTGTGGACAAGGTGATAGAGGGGATCCAGAGGCCCAGGAGGTTGGTGTTGAGCAGGAATACGCTGATCAGCACCCACATCGGCAAACTGGAGGATTAAGAGGTGGTTTCCTTCTGCGGAGCACTGCTGTGAGTGGACCAAATCTCGGTGGACAAAGGCAAGGGCCAGGAAAAAGAGGACCACATGTCCCATTCCAGACTCCAGCAGGGTCCAAGACTACCTTTGTTTCACAAGTGGACCTTATCCCTGGACACTCTAGCAAGGTAGAAGACCCTGGGGACAGCAAGGCCTTCTCTTCCTTCTGGCCAACCCGAGGAGCCACCTTTTCCAGCCCTGAAGATCTTCTTCCAGGGCCCCAAGTCCAGCTTGCCGAGGAGAAGACAAGAAGAAGAAGAAGAGCACTTAGGACCACTTCTGCCGGGTGCTTCTCCACCTTTGGCTGAGCAAGTCTACCTCTTGCTGAACCACTTCCACTTCCAAACAAGTTTAGGGAAGGGGGGGGGGAAGGAAGACACAAAAACCGGCCAGACAGGTTTGATGCCTCCCGATGACAAGGCCCTTCGTGCTGCTTTCCAGCTTGTGGGACGGAGCAGGGTGGGGCTGGAAGGGAGTAAAGAGCGAAGCTGAGATTTTCCTCCAGGAGCCTTTCAAGGGCTTGTCCCCAATTTGTGCGCATGCCTCTCTTCTGTGCTTTATCCCTTGGGGGGTCCCGTTTTGGGGTGGATGGCAGCAGCTGACTTGGTTTTGGGGTGGGTGGGGGCGGAATAAGCAGGCCGGAGGGAGGAGTGAGAGGGATCCAGATGTTGGTTAGAGCCGGTGGTGGTGGTGGAGATAAGCTGAGTCGGCTCGCATCTCTCACATCCCTTCCAGCAGTGCTGGGGCCACGGAGGAAACATATATGGAAAAGGCTGGGGGTCCCAGTCTCCAGGGCTTCCATACATCTCATGAAAGGCCAAATTAGTACTCTCTGGTTGTACACTGCAATTCATTTCTCTCCCCAAGTTGTACAAAGGGAAAATGGAGGAAATAGGGAATGGCACTGTTAGACAACTGCCAAACAGATCCTCCCTCCCTCCCTCCTATCCTTCCTCTCTTCCTGTCCTTCCTTTCTTCCTTCCCTCCTTCCTCTCTCCCTCTGTCCTCCATCCCCCCCCCTTCACCCTTGAGAAGTGAAGAAGAGCAAAACCAAAGAGGCAGACAATTTTACACAAAACATATGCTCACATTGTTGGAAGTGTAATCCTAAAAATACATCTTAATTAGAACGATGTTGTTTCTAAATTAAGGCTCCATGTTGAATGTTCTTTTGTTGCCGAAGTAATTAATGAGCTCTCATCAAAGTAGCATTTGACTCTCAGTGATTGCATAGATCTTCTCCAAGAGTTCTGTCCCTCATTTGGTCCTTCAGGTCTTCCAATGGTGCATCCATTGCCACCGGAAATGAGTTAATCTACCTCGCTGCTGGTCATCCTCTTCTTCTCTTTCCTTCCATCTTTCCCAGCATCAGAGTCTTCTCCAGAGAGCCAGGTCTTCTTCACACAAGGTGTCCAAAGTAGGGTAACATGAGCCCTGACCATCTGGGCCTCCAGGATGAAGTCTGGGTTGATTGATTCAATGATTTGTCCGTTGGTTTTCTTGCCGATATCTTCTCAGGAGTCTTCTCCAACACCAATGTTCAGAGGTGTCAATACTCTCCCTCTTGAGCTTCTTCAAAGTCCAACTTTCATGCCCGTGGATTATCTCTGAAGAGTTTCTGGCCCAGTGATTCTGATCTCAGCTTCCGCCTATACAATGCAGATCACCCACATCCTAGGAACACAAACCAGGTGTCGCTGCAACTGAACAAGAAAATGTGGGTGAGACGCCAACCTTTCCGAAAGCCAGTAGAGACTTGCTAGATTTTATGCATCAGGAGGCTTGTAGCCAAGTGCTTATCTGTCTTGGTGGTATCGCCCACTTGGATACATCTGAAGCTCCCGGGCTTTTCTACCATTGTGTTTGTGTATGGGGGTGCCTCCAAGCCAGTTTTTTGATTCCTGGCAAATGCCTGGACAAGTCCTTGCAGTTGGGAAGTGGTTTGCCATCGGCTGCTTCTTAGGGCTGAGAGAGAAGGACAGAACAAGATCATCCAACTGGCTTCATGCCAAAGGCGAGACTGGAACTCACCATCAATGTCAGGCCTGCCATTGTCAGCATATGCTGCTTCACTGGCATCCTGCCATAAAACACAAGGGCGTGGGGAGGTAATTGGGGAAATAAGGAATGGGCATGAGAATGGAAGGAAAGGACAAGAGGACAGGAACCAGAGATGTCGATCCAGAATTAACTGGCCGATGGAGGATGGAGGCTGAGAAAGGAAAGGTGCAAAATCTTTTCTTTAAAGGAAGACAGAAAAAAAAGAGACACGCTAAAAGCTTTAGATAAGTTGACAATTGTCCAAAATCCTTCAACTGCCAGTACTCTCACCCACAAAGGTTGTTGCAATCTTCAAACTAGCCCAGTTGGGAACGGCTCCATTTGCCAGTATTTTCTTTAAAAGGGTTGGTCCTCAAGGATTTCTCTCTGTGTTTTGATGAAATGCTTCAAAAGGTTTGCTTATTTCTGCTTCCTTGCTCTGCTATTTTTCTGGAAGAGAATCAATGAGATTCCCCATCCAGATATTAGGAACCAAGCTTAAAAGAAGCGGTCTCATGTTTCTGAATCTTTGGCCTCCTCTAATGGATGAAAGCAGCTATAACAGAAAGAGGGGAAAAAGAAAGTGGATATAATACAGGACATGTGATTTATTATCAGTAATAGAGGGTGTTTTTTTCCCCTGCAAGAATATGTAACTCCTTTTTATTTTTAAAAAGTTGTTATTGTATGACTGAAACATCGGCTAAGGTGTAGAAAGAAAAAGGAACAAAAACACACCACCATTTGTTTTCAAGTAATACTGAATTGGAACTGGTATAAACAAAATCATTTATCAGTTTAGCATTTTAAGAATATTCCATTCAAAGCAGAAACGGACAAAAAGAACAGAAAAAAATGAGTGTTATCACTCCAACTTGTAATATAATAATTAAAAAGAATTTTTAACTTATTAACTTATCTACAACAGTATACTTACACTAAGACAGAATGTAGAGTTTCCACATGTTAAAAGAAACTAATTTCAGATGTGACAGGTGCAAATCCATTTCTTTTTCAAATTCCTCAGCATCAATGTGGCCACTGGGTTTCCTTGAGCACCTGTGTGTAGCCCATTTAAATTCAGGTTTATTAAAATCAAAATCAAATTCAGAATAGAGCTGGAAGGAACCTTGGAGATCTTCTAGCCCAACCCCCTGCTCAAGCAAGAGATCCTATACCATTTCAGACAAATGGCTCTCCTGTCTCTTCTTGAAAACCCCCAGTAATGGAGCACTCACACTTCTGAAGGCAAGCTTGAGCAATTTCATATATCTCTTCCCCGACATAAACTTTATAGAACTTCAGCCATGAAGATTTAAAAACATGACAGCTATGGGGTTACCAGCTCCTTGTTCATTTACTCACATATTCGTTCATGAATTCTCTCCACAGAATCAGTCCCTGGTGCCCAAAAGGCTGGGGGTCGCTGCACTAAAGATGACTTATTTTTCAATAAAGTTTTCCTGAATGGTCAAAAGTTATCAATGTTCCAGCTCTGCGGAACAAAGAGGTGGTAAACCACAGCTGTCTTGCTTTTAAACCTTCTTCATGTCTGAAGTGCTATAAAATGTTTATAGAGGATAGGGTCTCCTGCTCGAGCGGGGGTGGGGTGGAGGTTGGACAACTTTTCAGTCCCTCTTGAAATGAGGATTAATGCAATTATTGAGTGTACTTGTCTTCAGGATTTGCATATAACTACGTATGTGAAAGAAATGAGAAATAGACTGCTTTTACAGTCAGATATTTCAATTATTGACTCATCAGATCATTTGTAAACCTGAACAAAGAGTGGGTCTCTTATTTGAGTGGGGTCTGGGGCAATTGGCCCCAAAAATCTTATATACACTTAGATTATTTCAAAATATCAACAACTTGCAGACAAAAATGTGATGCTAGAAGCATAGCCAGACTTCAGCTGCTCTTACTGCTATTTGTGCAAAGACTTGAGAAAGAGGAGAACCAGCAGTTTGAATCACTGGGAGCGGATGGATTACATCACAGGGCTCTGAAGGAGATGGCAGACGTGACCTCAGAACCAGAGAAGCCTATCTTTCATTTCAAATAATTTTTATTGCATTTTACAGAGCATACATATAAAAACAACATCAACTAACAAGTGAGGGAAAGAATAAAGAGTAAAAAAAATAAAGAATAGGAATAGAAATGTGTAAAAGTATAAACAAAAAGAAACCACAACTATATACAAACAGTAATTTCCAACTTGTATACTGAAATTATCTTCAATATGCTGGGCGTGCAACTCTCAGCCTGGAACATCTGATCAAGAAAATCAAAGAAAATAAGAATTTCTTCACTAGTTTCTCTCTCATGAGGGCCATTAGCTTGGTCCCGTTGCCAGTTGAGTCATCTTCATTAACCATCCCTCTATTGTGGATATCATAGGATCTTCCCCAAAGCTGACGTATAAAGGTTGTGCTGGTATAATCACATATAATAATAAAGTACCATGTGATTTTTTTCTTCCAATATGTTATCCATATATCCTAACAAAAAAAGCTTCTGGCCTAAATTGTACATTAATTAATTCTCCAAGTTTGTTTTTCACTTTTTGGCTGGAGGCTCTTCTCCAGCGAAAGTGATTTTCCTTTTGCCTTTCCCTTCAGATACTTTAGAGACCACTGCTGAATCTGAACGCAGGGCTACCTGGACCATTGACCCTATTGTCACACTGATCCTGAGCCCTTTGGTAAAGGTGGAGATCCTGGACTGACACACTTTCTTTTCAGTGCCTTCGATGTCTTCAGGTGATGGGTATGTGTGTCTTCTGGTGACATTGCTATTATTATGTTGTTATGGACAGAAAACTCTCACCTTGGACAAAGACTGTTTGGCTGGGTGCATCTTCAAATGACTGCCATTCAGCCAGCTGAGTGTACAACTGTTCTACTTCGTCTGTAAGACGCACATAGAAAGAAGCAAAGCCATTACTCATTCATCTCCTGATCAGCCTTAATAATATATTTATCCATTGTTGCTCTTATCTACGGTCCCTCTAAAAGAAAACGGCTACCACTCAGCCAGCAGGATGCACAAGTCATCCACATCTGTAAGACACAGGGAAAGAAGCAAGGCCATTAGTCATTCATCTCTGATCAGCCCTAATGATATACTTATCCAGTGTTATTTGCATTTCTAATTTCAATATACCAAGCTCTTCACTTTTGGGCCCTGCTGTCCATTGAGAAGCCTGTTGCTAGACTTCGTTTTCTTCTAACTATCTCAACTGACTGAGTTCTCCCTCTTCTACTCTTGAACAAAGCTGCTCCCCAACCATTTTCAAGGCAAACAGGTGAAAGGAAAGAGAAGATGGTGATCATCCAAGGTGGATGGATTCAAACCAAGCAATAGGAGCCAAGAGACCAAAAGGATGACAGTTCTGCTTGGAGAAAATCTAGCTAAGTAGTCGCTAAGAGTTGACATCAACTTAAGGCACATAAGCAACTTAACGGCTTCCAATTTAAATTGTAATGCGAAGAATCCACTATTAGCTACTTAGGCTGTCTCATGGAAATTTGGCTAATTCTCAGTGGAGTTGAAGCTGAAGCAGTCAGGAGCCCTCAGTGTGAGGGAAGACTGCAAATAGTGTTGTCACAGGACAACATAATTTTAAGATGGTAAATAGTGGAACATTTCTGTTTATCTCTCCAGCTTCTTATGAGAATCCTACTCTTTCTTCTCTGACACTGCTAACTAAAATAAACCAAAAGCTCTGCACATACAAACCTGGTCTTTTTCCAGGGTTAGTATCTGGTATCCTGCAGTTCTGCTATAAATAAGCTTTCCACCGCTATGAAAAGAAGCTAGTTGCAGCTTTCATGTTTTCCCCATTAGTAGCTCTGATCTTTGAAAGAGCGAAAGGGAGAAATTCAGCAAGAGATGTCAACTCTGTCCTATTAAAACTAATCCTACCTTGGTGGCTCAATCTGTTTTAGACACCTATAAATTTTTCCTATACATCTCCATGGAAGTGGATGAAGATGGGAAGAGGATGGAAGTATCTCTTCACTGAGGCCTGTGCCTACCAAGCAGCTAGTATTGCTTCATAAATTAACACATATAAACATATGTAGACTTTCAAGAAACATTTATCACTTGCCTGGCTGAAGATGGCAACACTGGAATAGACCTACCTGTCTGTGGAGATGGGTTTCGTCTCTCTCAAAGGAATGAGAGCCAGAACTCCAGAGTTGCACAAGTAACTCTCATCTTGCAAACAGACTGGTTGACTATGCCCAACTGCTTGCATCTGTACCAGCTGTAGATCCAAGTTGGAGGTGGTCTGTGCATCAGGTATTGTCTCTGAACCAGCTGTCAGCCAATGTTGGAGGTAGGAAAGACTGTGTATCTTCTGCATGGGGCTGGTGGCAGGAAGATGTTGATGCTGAAGTAGTGCATAACGACACTGAAGAAAGGCAGAGATGAGAATGTTATTGGCTTCCAAGGTGTGAAGCTGCAATTTTTCCCCAAGGAGTTAGGAGATATGGAACTCCAAGAGGCAGGTAGCTTTGGATGCTAACGTTGCTTGAGGTGAACTGAGCAGGCAGATAGGAAATAGAAAACTGGATCAAGGATTGCTCAGAAGTGATGTTCCTGTTCCAGGGATGTTAGCAGGATTGCCTCCTAGAGCAGTTACGGCTGCTACTATCAGACAACTTGGTTCAGATTTTCTGCTATGGGTGATACATCTAAACTAAGACATACATACAAAGAAGCAAGATCGTAAGTCATTCATCTCCTGGTCAGCCCTAATGATATATTTACCCAGTTGTGATTACCTTCACTCCATCAAAGGAGAAATGGCTACCACTCAGCCACCATATCTATAAGACACACATAGAAAGAAGCAAGACCATTAGTCATTCATCTCCTGATAAGATCTAATAATATACTTAACCAGTGATAACAGAATTTTTAAAAATCTATTTCTATCAAAATAATTAAGAAAGATCTATTCGCAGCGGATATAAATCTCCACTGCATAAATTACCAAAGACATGAGCACATCCAATAAAAAGGCAAGAATTCCCCAAAAGACCTGGGCAAAAGAAACCCTGTAAAAATATCTGTGTAAAGTAGTTTTAGAGGCATTTTCTAAAACGGAAATTATCCCTTGTGTTCTGGAAGTTCCTCAAGATCTGAACCAGGCAAAGATACTTACTGAAGCTCTTACAATACATTATTTTTTTTTTCATTTTCATTCATTGTTAAAGCCAATGTAGGAGGTACAAAGGCCTGTGTATGGTGGTGGTGGCTCAACATTTTGTCACTGAGGTCGCAGTGCTGCAGAGAAAGGCTGAGCAAAGGCAGAGATGGGAAGGTTACAGGCTGCCAAGTTAGGAAGCCATAGTTGTTCCCATGGATGTTTTGGAGAAGAAAAGTATTGCCTATAGAGCTATTGTGATTTGCGACAGATTTGTGATGGTCTGCCCAACGCACCTTGCAGGGTTGTTGTTGTGGGGAAATAGGCTGGAAGAATAATGAGTTTTTAGGTCTGTTCACCAGCCTTGAGTTATTTATCAAAGAAGGCGGGAGGAAAATGCCTCCACATCCAAGATTCAAACCTTTATTGTCAATGTGTACAATGAAATTGAATGAGCCTCCATTGGTGCAATCACACAAGAACACAGAATACATCTCTAGACTTATAAAAAAAATCCCTAAGCCCAGTAAATAATGGAGCTGGAGCACATTTCCACATACATATATAAATATTATTCCACTGGTATGTACATATTATACATTGTACTGGCAGTGTCATATTAAGCCTAGTTGTGATGTTATGTTGCATTTAGACAGCCCATAGAGAGCTTGTTTTCAACCTATTTCTCCGGCTATATAAAGTATAAAGAGATGCTGTCCAGGGTTAAAGAAAGGCAGCATCTCCTGGGATTGACAGAATAACAAGAGTTGGAAGGGACCTTGGAGGTCATCTAGTCCAACCCCCCTTTCCTCCAAGCAGGAGACCCTACACCATTTCTGACAGATGGACTTTAGAGGTCATCTAGTCCAAACCCCCTTCCCTCCAAGCAGGAGACCCTACACCATTTCTGACAGATGGACCTTAGAGGTCATCTAGTCCAACTCCCCCTTCCCTCCAAGCAGGAGACCCTACGCCATTTCTGACAGATGGCAGCCCGGTCTCTTCTCGAAAGCCTCCAGGGATGAAGCTTCCAGAAGCTTCTGAAGGCAACTTCTGCCCCATGGGTTGATCAACGGAAGGTCAGCCGCTGAAGAGCAACAGCTCACCTGTCCCCTTCCCCACCTGGGCCGCCCCCTCCTCACGGGACCCTGTCTCTCACCCATGACCTTGGGCGACGCCCCACGAACCGCGGCCGTACCTCAGCCGCCTCGCCGGCTTCCTCCCCCCCCGCCGCCATTGCCCGCCATTTTCTCCTCAGGGTCACGCGCCGCTGGTGACAGGAAAGTTCCCGCCATCGGCAAGATTGCCACGGCGCATGCGCCCTTGCTCCGGACCGGGTGGGGGAGGGGAGAGACTGAAACGGCCGTCTCCTGAGGTGACTTGAGGGGCGCAACGTTTCCCAACCGCTCGGCTGGATTCCTTCCAGTCAGGCGCGCCTCTCGGGTGGAGGGAAAAAACTCTCTTTTTCGGCCAGGAATCCTGAGGGAAGGCGGTCGAGGATGCCGTTTTCCGTCCGCCAGCGTCCTAATCGAGGCACCCCTCTCCTCCCCCACGGATCGTTCCCGCCAAAACTCTGACAGGGCGAGCCGAGCCTTCTTTCCCTCAGGATGGAGGAACCGCGCTATGTGGCGAATTAATGACTGCCTTCGTGGTGGTATATGGCTGCCTTGCCTGTGCCTTGCTCTGCTTTATGCCCTGTTCAATGAAAAGGATTTTTCTTTTTTCCTTTTAGATGATTTGTGGTCCCCGGAGTATGACCAAGAAGAAGTATTGGGGATCTGTTGTCACCCTGATCCTGGATCTCTTTGGTGAAGAATTAGAATTCTTTATTGCCCAAGTGTGATTAGAGGCACAAGGAATTTGTCTGCAGCGCGGAAGCTCTCAGCCTACATACAACAGTTGTATAGATTGTTATCATCATCATTGTAAACATACACCATAAAAGTGGGGATCCACCTTTTAAGGAGGGCCTTCTGCACTGCAGGGTCTTCAGGTGGAGAGGCTCAATGGAGAGGGGGGAAAAAACTGTTAGGTGTCAGCAGACTCAAGTCAGGAGCTCCTCTGGCACATGGCATCCATCTGTGAAGTCTGCCAAGAGTGGTCCTTCACCTTCTGTCTAGGAAGGAGGAGACTCATGGTCCTTCACCTGCCCAATATGACTCCCCCATCACTGAAAGAAAGCAAAAATGGAAACTATGGATTAGAGGATACCAGCCAGTGTGCTGAGACAAAAGATGAGCCACTTGTAGGCTCCCATATTTCACCCACCTCGACATTTGCCCCTGCTCTTCTATGAGGACTGTCTTCAACTTCTGCAGAACATTCTCCAAGGAGCGACTTCATTCCTGGTTTCACCACATTTGAAAGGGCAGCTTACAATGTACAAGCTTGTCAATTTCATGTAAAATTGGTTCAGTTGATGAACACAAAGCCTGTAAAGGACTGGCAGAAATGACTTTGGAGAACATCCTGGATGGACAAGTGCTTCTTCCATCAACCTGTTGCAAAGGTTCAGAGACGTGGTAAGGAAGCTAAGCTGCCGTTGAGCTCTGAGAGACTCATTACCTCTGAAGTTGCAAGGGAGCAATACACAATGGTTCCCCACTTCTTCAAAGTCATCTGCTGGGGACTAATAAAACACTCGCAGCAATTGATCAGTTACATCCATAGATTAGACACATCTGCCAGACTAAAAACTGAATGGCTGAATGGTTCTCCAGGTTCTCTCCTGAAATACCAGAAAACTACCTGGAAGGTGGCATGTTAATCCCTCACTTTCTGTGTTCAGATGCAAGATTTTTAAGACTTAAGACTGTTAAAATGTTAAGAGCCTTGCTTCAAGATTACTTGTGAGCTTTATGTGGTGGTGTAACTATGTTTGCTGACTACTTTTGCTGGCATGAGTCTGGATCGATAATCCATTATTAATGGCGGATTAGTCTCATTGGGTTGTATTCTCTAAAGCACACTACAAAATTTCACATATCTTGAAAGAGCTCTACCTTCAGGCTTCTTGCAAGAAATCCTACCTTGGTAAGTGAACAATCTCTATCTGCAACATTTTGGCACGCACCATCCAGCCCAAAATTCTTCTCTGTGGTGGCACAGGCCTCATACATCTGAGGCGCTAGGTCAAATCTCTGGCATTCTGAAAGGAGGACCAGCACAGATCTTTCAAGTCTGCATGTGAAACTTTCACCCTGCTGGATTTTGATAGCCCTACTGGAACTGATGCTTTAAAGATCCATGGTTCTACTTCTTTGACGACCAGAACCACTTGCCTGGCTGAAGATAGCAACACTGGAATAGACCTACCTATCTGTGGAGATGGACGGTTCTCTCCCAAAGGGACGAAAGCCAGAACTCCAGGGTTGCACAAGTAGCACTCACCTTGCAAAGAGGCTGGTTTACTGGGTCTGGTTGAAAAGGCTTCCACCATGCCAGCTGAGGGCACAGGTTGGACATAGTTTGTGCCCAAGGTGTTGTCTCTGAGCTAGCTGTCAGCCAATATTGCAGGTAGGAAGGGCTGTGTATCTGCTATATGGGGCTGGTGGCAGGAAGAGGTTGATACTGAGGTGGTGCATAACGAGGCTGAAGAAAGGCAAAGATGAGAGGGTACTGCCCTCTCAAGGAAGCTGCAATTTTTCCCCAAGGAGAGTTTGGAGGTGTGAAACTCCAAGAGGCAGGTGACTTTGGATGCTAGCATTGCTTGGAGTCAACTGAGCAGGCAGATAGGAAATAGAAGACATCTGGATCAAAGTCAGATGTTTCAATTATTGAATCATCAGATCATTTGTAAACACAGAACAAAGGGTAGGTCTATTGTTTGAGTGAGATCTGGGGAAACTGCCCCCCAAAATGTTATGTACACTTAAATTACTCCTAAATATGAACAACTTGTAAATAACATTGTGATGCTAGACTCATCTACCAGATTGAAAATGGGCAGTTGGTTCTCCAGGTTCTCTCATGAAGTACCAGGAACCACCCTGGAAGGCTGCATCTTAACCCACTGCTTTCTGGTTATTATGTCCTGGAAACATTCACCTTGCCAAAAAGGTTGGCTGGTCACTCTGTGAAAGGGTGCCACTGGGCCAGCTGGTGGAATAATAACAGGTCATCTGTAAGAAATACAGAAGATCTTTATTTGCTCATCTCTGGATCAGCCCTACCATGGCATGGCTGTCTTATTTCCTGCCACCACCCCACCCCCAGCTACCCTGATACAGAGCTGATACAGCTACAAAAATGGGGAAATTAAAGGCTCACTATGAAACAAAACTTACCTTGGACAACTGGTG
Organism: Myanophis thanlyinensis; assembly: GCA_017656035.1. Classification (NCBI taxonomy): domain Eukaryota; kingdom Metazoa; phylum Chordata; class Lepidosauria; order Squamata; family Homalopsidae; genus Myanophis; species Myanophis thanlyinensis. Next base: position 4,542 of record JAEANM010003107.1, on the reverse strand, counting down.
TTTGGTACTGTCCAAGATGAAATAGTTGCCACTCAGCTAGCCAGTGGTACAATTCATGCATTTCATCTGAAAGACAAAAGAAACAAGGCCGTTAATCATTCCTAATATGTTACTGTGTTATGATTGCTGGAAAACACCTTCGCAAAAGGTAGATTGGCCATGTCCCTCATTAAAGGGGTGCCATTCTGCCAGCTGAGTGGACAGTTCATTTTCATCCTCTGTAAGACAACAGAAAGCAAGTCCATTACACATCTCTGGAACAGCCCTAATATCATCTTTATCTAGGTTTATTCTCACCTTCGGACTGCCCAAGAGAGTATGGCTGCCACCCAGCCAGCAGGACGCACAGATTGTCTACATCTATCAGAGACATAGGAAAGGCCGTTAGTTCTTCATCCTGTGAGATGCTCTCATATATACTTATTTATTTATTTAAAACACTTTGCCTCTCTTTCGTGTTAAATCTTTAGCACTTGGTTGCACATCTCTGGATGAAGGGATTTAAATAAGCAAATACTTTATTGTAACTAGGTCCTCATCATGAAATGTCCAGGGACAGGCTAAACCTATGACTCCCCCAGGCACAAAGTCCTTCTCCCCAGTACACATGTCCCAGAATGAAAGGGGGGGAAAGTTGGTTGGTAAGAAAGAAATATTTTTTTTTATTTTTTACAACTTCCTTGCAAAGGGGCTGAGGGTATCGTGTAGTTTAGTCACTCCATAAGAAATTACTCCATAAAAAAATTGAGAAATGTACCCTTGCCTACTCCCCTGCTGATTGAGGGCTTCTTCCAAATAAAAATATTTGGGCACTCAAAAGTAGGTACCCCCAAGGAGGTGGCATTCCTCCTAAAATTCTAAAAGAACCCTGAATTCTCTTCCTCAGCCACAGAGAAATAAACAGGCAATTCCGCAGGTTATTTGTTTTCCTGCTTTGCCATTCATATTTCTTTTCACCACTTTCTTCCATCACTGCCCCTGCTAAACTTTAGATGTGATGAAGAAATAGAATTACACATCTATTTCTATAAAGTGAAATACTTTGAAAAATACATATTGTTAGCAGATATAAAACTCCAGTGTACCAAAGATAGGAGTACATCTGATGAAAAAGAGTCAAGAATGTCCCAAAACTGGGTTTAGAGATGGCTCGCCCCATTGGTTTTCTTCTGCCTTTCCATCCTGGATTCCCTTGGCTTTTCTTCTACAGCCCACCCCCAAATCTTCTCCTCTCCCCAGCCCAGCCTCTTAATGCAACTATTTCCTTCTGATTGAATCTTCTGGGGAAACAAGGGGTTCCTTCAATGAGATGGCCCAGTTTGAGGAAATGTTGATTTTAAACACCACGAGATACTGGTGAGCAAAGAAAACATCCAGTCCTCCTGACCAGACCTTCCCTGGTAGCTAATCTTCGCAGAAGCAGAAAATAGCTTTCATTTGGGAAATAGATCACTTTTTTCTTCTTGATTAAACTTTTCCTGAACAGCCAAAAGTAAGCAATCCTCACTCTGTTCCAGCTGTGCGGGAACAAGGAGCTGGTAACCCCATAGCTTTCTTCTTTTTAAACCTTCTTCATGGTTGAAGTGCTATAAAGAGCACTTCATTCTTAAATCCAGCTTTTTGGAATAGTTGTGCAAAGTAAAGAAAGTGTTCAAATAAAAATACAACTCAAAAGTTTTATCAAAAGTTCTAAATTTCTGAAGAGGGGATTTACATTCCCCCTCCAAGTCTGATTTCCATAAAAATAGGCTTCCACTGCTTTTATTTAGTGTACATTTGGCTTCCACAGGATATTTCTTGAAGTCCCGAGAACTGTTGTTCTGCCTCATGTCTCTGCAGACCCATGGAAGTTGGGTGCCTTGAAAGCTTCATAGGATCCAGGATTTCCCCTGGGGGCCCTTCTAGCCACAGAGCACCAACCGACAGAGAGACTTGGGGGTCAAAAGGCAATTCTCAGCTACAGTCCCTTTTCTCCCTGGATGGACGTAATCTTCTGACCCACTCACTTCGGGGTCTGGGAGTGCCTTTTTTTCCCCTTTCTTTACAATTACAGGGAAGCAGGAGAGTGTGCGTCCCTTTCCACTCTTCCTTGAGGTCACCTGCTGAGTAGTAGCAGATGTCAGTCAGCAGCTGGTCAGGTATGCCCAGTCAGTCTGGATTCATCTGGTTCTTCAAGTTCTCTCTTGAAGTACCAGGAATCATCCTGGAAGGTTGCATATTAAGCCACAGCTTTCTGGTTATTAGGGCCTGGAAACACCTTGACAAAAAGGTTGGCTGGTCACTCTCTGAAGGGGTGCCACTAGCCAGCTGGTGGCATAGGTGATTGAGGTCATCTGTAAGACATTCATACAGAAGAAGATATTTATTCGTTCAGCTCTGAATCAGCCCTACCAAGTTTGATGGATAGCCATGGCATGGCTGTATTATTTCCTGCAAAAATGGGAAAATTAAAGGCTCCCATGAAGCAAAACTCTTACCTTGGACAGCTGCTGTTTGTTGAAAAGGTTGCCACTCAGCTAGCCAGTGGCACAGTTCACTGATGTCATCTGAAAGACAAGAGGCCATTAGTCATTCCAGATCATTACTGATTAATCTCTGGATCAGTCCTACCATGTTTGATAGATAGCCATGGCATGGCTGTCTTATTCCTGTCCCCGCTCCCCAGCTACCCAGATACAGAGCTGATACAGCTGCAAACAAGGGGAAATTAAAGGCTCACAATGAAAAAACTTGCCTTGGACAGCCGGTGTTTGGTACTGTCCAAGATGAAATGGTTGCCACTCAGGCAGCCAGTAGCACAGTTCATGCATTTCATCTGAAAGACAAAAGAAACAAGGCCATTAGTCATTCCTAATATATTACGTTACATAACGTTATGTTATGATTTGATTTCTGGAAACAGCTTCACAAAAGGAAGATGGGCCATGTCCCTCATTAAAGGGGTGCCATTCTGCCAGCTGAGTGGACAGTTCATCTACATCCTCTGTGAGACACAATAAAAAGCAAGTCCATTAATCACTCATCTCTGGAACAGCCCTAATAATATCTTTATCTACGGTTGTTCTCACCTTCGGGCTGCCCGACAGAGTATGGCTGCCACCCAGCCAGCAGGATGCACAAGCTGTCTACATCTGTAAGAGACACAAGAAAGAAGCAAGGCCATTAGTCCTTCATCCCATGAGATGCCTTCATACTTATCTAGTTAAAACATTTTGCCCCTCTTTTATGTTAAACTTTTAGCATTTGGTTGTTCATCTCTGGATGAAGGGGTTTAAATAAGCAAATACTTTATTGTAACTAGGTCCTCGTCATGAAATGTCCAGGGAGAAGCTAAACCCCTATGACTCCCCCAGGCACAAAGTCCTTTTCCCCAGCACAGACGCCCCAGAATAAGAGGGGGGAAAGTTAGTTGGTAAGAAAGAAACATTTTCTTTTTACAATTTCCTTGTAGAGTGGCTGAGGGTATCGTGTAGGTATCATTCCATAAGAAGTTACTCCATAAAAGTACTTCCAATGAAAAGGAGTCAAGAATGTCCCAAAATTAGGTTTAGAGATGGCTCATCCCATTGGTTTTCTTCTGACTTCCTTTCCATCCTGGATTCCCTTGGCTTTTCTTCTATAGCCCACACCAAATCTTCTCCTCTCCCCAGCTCATCCTCTTAAGGCAACTATTTCCCTCTGATTGAATCTTCTGGAGAAACAAGGGATTCCTTCAATGGGTCAGATGGCCCAATTCCTACCTGCCATGAATGGGAAATATTATATTTCGAACGATGGTAGAGATGGATGCTGCCTGCTACTTTGCCAGCATCCTGTAAAGAGTGGTTAATAGGACTTGAATATTTAAAAGTATTTACTCCTGTCCTTATAGTAACCTTGGAAATTCTTAGATGTAAAGAGGATTTTCAGAGTAGAATCTGATGATGAAACTTGATGTTACTGCAGAAGGCAAGGAGCACATCAGTGATGGCTATCGAGATAAGCCTGGAAGGAAAGAAAATGTCCAGTCCTTCTCCTGACCATTTACTTTCCCCCGTAGCCCATCTTCCCTTTCGCAGAAGCAGCAAAAAGGTTTTAATTTGGACACCGGATCATTTCTGGATCATTTCTTTTTTTGAATAAAGTTTTCCTGAATGGTCAAAAGTTAGCAATCCTCACTCTGTTCCAGCTGTGTGGGAACAAGGAGCTGGTAACCCCATAGCTCTCTTGTTTTTAAACCTTCACCATGGCTGAAGTCCTATAAAGAGTTTATATCAGGGAAGAGATGCATGAAAACATCGGGTATCAGTTTTGCTATCCTTCAGGAGAGGCCCAAGTGACAAAGTCCTCAGTCCAACATCCATTGATGGCTTGGTGGTTGTAACAAAGTTAGGACTATCACAAAAAACCAGGAACCCAAAATGTTTGGCTTTCTAGGTCCATCCCTATGTAGATCTTTGGACATTGGCAATATCCAAAGCCTTGCTCGATGGCCTTCCATCCAGCTGTGCCCACGATAGGCTATAAATTGTGATGCTGAAGGCACAGCTGCCCATCAGCTGC
>JAEANM010003106.1:0-23004 GCA_017656035.1 Myanophis thanlyinensis | reverse complement strand
TAAAAAGTTAATTAATTAAAATTTATCCAAATTTAAAATACCCCAAGGTATCAGGCCAGGCCGGTTAGTTGGAAAAATGTTGGGCAAGACCAGAACCTATACAAGACTCTTAGCCTATGGGTCTGATTGTTTCTTTTCATTTTCCACGAAGGGCAAACGGCATTGTGACAGATTGCTCTAACCTGAGTCTGAACTGTCACTTCCACGATCCTTTAAAATAAAGCCAAAAGTAGCCTGCTTCTGAAATAAAAATGCTATAATATTATTCCTGGCCATAGTTGTAAACCTCATCATGGATTTGTTTCTATATGTGCTTACCTCCTGCTCCTTAAATTCTAAGAATCATTGATGCCATTCTCTTACTCACAAAAGGACATCTGCTTCTTTGCTTAGGCAAGTAGTTAATGGCTTGATGAATGTAAGGCAATATTATACCGCACACATACTGTCACTCAGTGAGTGTGAAAGAGATCTGTATCATCGGATTGGATTGTGGCCCTGGACAGATGCAGCCAAGTCTTGCCCTTCTATTGCTATTTGTTTTACATGTTACACTGGATCATTAATGAATAAGAGGCAAAGGCAAAATGTCTCAGGAATCCTGAGATTGGTTATGTTAGGGTTCCACTGATGCCTGTCAGATAATTATTAAATATTGGTGTCAGGTGCTTCCACTAGCTTGTCTTGAGAATTTTTGCTCATGTGGCTGAGTGGGTTTTTCACATTGGCCAAACCTTTGCTATACTTTTCCACTTGCATTTCACAGAGATCATCATTCAAACCACACAACTTCCCAATTTAATCTTATGCTTTCAATAACATCTCGGTCTGCTTTGGAATTATTTTTAATCAACAGTGAGCTAAAAGTGAATACTACCCCATCAAAGCTAAGACTGCTTCTACAACAGAGTTGTCAAACTGGTGGCCCATTGGTCAGATACATCATGCACTGGCCACACCCACCCCAGCTCCGTGAAGGGAAAAAAACATCAAGATACATCATGTGATGGCAATGTGACGCTGCGATTTTGACACTTCTGCTCTACAACTTACTGATTTTTTTTCCTTTTTGCAGCATCAGTTTCTGTCTGAGGTGCTTCAGTGGAGAGCACAGGCAACTCCCGAGCACATGCTTTTCCTCTTGCTCAATGCCAAGGTAGAGATAAACATTCTGCGTTTTCCCAATGTTTGTGTGTTTTGAACTCCTGTGTCTTCTCACCCTTTAGTCTTTAAAAAATGTGCTGTTCTTCTGGCCATGAGAAGGTTGTTTGTTGAGCTTGGTTGGTTTGGTTTGGTTTGGTTTCTTTGAGGGAATTTGTCTGTTTAGAAACATGGGATTTCTCTTCTTTTTCTTACTCCTAAACAACCTAAAGTTCAATTCAACCTATCAATTAGATTGTGTTTAGTGTTTGTTTTTGTTTTCAACCTTTACAGAATAGTTGTGCTTACTAATTATTCTTAATTACATAATTTGGAGTCCCATTAGTTGCAGTATATTTTTAGATTGGTCGTCATTTTACTGTTTTAATTAGTTTTTATTTTATTACTTACTGTTTTTCATTCTCTGTAAGGGGGCCCCTGTCTGTACAGCAACTTGCCTACAGCTGCACAAGCGAGCGGAGCGAATTGCATCAATTCTGTATGAAAAGGGACACCTCAATGCTGGTGATAATGTGGTGCTGCTCTATCCTCCTGGTAAGAAAAATTGAGAGTCCAGGGGGGGGAGTTTACACGGGATTCCCTGCCATGTTTAAGCTGTAAACTTTCACGACGCACTGAACTACAGGAAAACGTGTTGGAGTTATTAGAAGTGAAGCATTTGATATGTCACATTGAAATTCAAGAACTTGCAAAACAAATTAGAGTGGGAAATTGTTTAGATCCAGGGTCCCCAACCACTGTGCACTGCTCACTACCAGGCCTTGAGCCATTTGGAACCGGGCCATGGAAATAGCAAGTGAGAACATACGCGTGTCCATGCATCCCCACTCATACAAGCAGCAGGCGAGTGCGTGCGTGCGTACCCACGGCACATGCAGATGGAGCTATGCATACACTTACCCGACACTCACATAGAAACACACACACACACACACTGCCGCCAGTTGGGACTCTGGTTTAGATTATGAAGAAGTGGCTAAGGCAGTGATGGTGTGAACCTTTTGTGTTCAGCATGTCAAACATTTGAAAAATGCCTAACGACTCTGCTGGCTTATCACTTCCCCAAACAAACAAACAAAAACCCCACAATTGTTTACATATTCATTTTTTTAAAAAAATACAGACAAATTGGGGCAGCTCTGGATTGCACAAGGCCTTTGTTCTTGAAGCAACTTTGGAGAATGCCCTTCCATGGCTTCTGTAGCCTCTAAAAACCACATGAATACATGCCTCATTTTTGTGTGATTTTCAGAGATTGAGCAAGAGAACACCCCATTCTCACACATCCTCCAAAAATCATGTGAGATAGGAATATGCTTTTAAAAAAAGTTATTGACAAATGTGAATGATGAATGCTAGCGTGTCACCCAAAATGTCACGCCAAGTTCACCTTTGACATACGTGTCATGGATTCACCATCACTGGGTGAAGGGGATCTATTTGTGCTTCTTTCAAGCCACACTGGTGCTTCCTCGAAGTCACATTTCAAATCCCTTTGTCTACCTCATGTTCTAACTGAGAAAGTAAGACACGGGTTTTCCTGCCAGTAGAGATGGTCCTGATACATTCATATATAGTCCCAAGAATTCTCAAAAACTTTCAGCTTCTTAATTTTTAGCTATATGTATATTTGTATTCTATGTTGGAAATGCTCAGGGCTTGCTTGGACAAATAGTATTTCATGATTATGAATTTGCTACATAAACTCTTTTCTCTTGGGGTGGGTTTGTTTTTTTTGGGAATGTCCATTTCCACTTAACAGCAAGATTTTCCAGTTTTGTTATGATTCACTGAATCAGTTTGTAAAGGAGACTCCTTGGGATAAACACCTTTTTGAATGTTTTTCCCCCCCTCCCTTCCTCTTTCACGGTGGCTTATTTGTCTTATTTTAATCTTTCATTTTCTATAGCGAAATTCAATCTTCAATCCCCTTCCTTGGCTTACTGTCCTATTCGAAAACTTCGTCTTAGTGCTGTGACTCGTAAGCAGCTTTCGGACAAAGCAAAAATAAATGGCGAAGGATGATGTGACACTGTTTCTTGGTCCTCTAGGCATTGAACTTATTGCAGCATTTTATGGCTGCCTGTACGCTGGCTGTATCCCAGTGACCGTCCGGCCTCCACATGCTCAGAACCTCACTGCCACTTTGCCCACTGTGCGGATGATAGTAGATGTGAGTATAAGAGCTGAGCGGAAGCTTTTGCATCTACATCAGTAGTTCTTGCCCTTTGTCGTAGAATGGTTGCTTATTGTGCATCAGCTGAAATGGAGAGGGTGTGAATTCTGTGGGAAATTTGTTTTCTGTTGTGACACAGGTAGTCCTCAGATTATAGTAGCCACGAGGACTGGAATTGTCACTGCTGAGTGACTTGATTTTAAAGTGTAAGATTGTGTGGCCATTTCACTTAACAATGGCAGTTCCAAGAGTCCCGGTTGTGTTGATAAGTGAGGTCCATGTGGTTCATTAAGCGAAGACCTCACGTGATTGCGACTTAACTTCCTGCCCGCTTTCTCACTGATTATACTTGTGGAAAGCCAGCAGGGAACATCAGAAATCAGGGGATACTGTGATGGCCTGAACTCCAAGCACTGATTATTATTATTATACCCCTTATTCAGCACCCTGGCAAGTTTGGATAGTTGGTTGTAACCTGAGGACCACCTTAGGCTAATTATCACTAAGATACTATTCATGACTCATTAAATATCAGAGCAGTTAAGTTTCTTGTGTTCAGGTTAGAAGCCTTTTGCCTTCCTGATTCTCTTGGAAGTTTCTTAAGTTTATTTAGCTTTTAAAGCCACACATTAAGGGGAACACGGTTATATTTTAGTATAGAATGATAATATTTGCTGCCTAATGATTTGATTTTCTTTCCTGAAACCCAAAGTTACAAAAGATTCAAATGACCCTGAGATAAAAATCAAAAATTGGATTTTTTCTGATTTCAACTTTACTGAGTACAAAGTCTTCACTGGACAGAAATTATACATTTATTAAAAATCAAAAGAAATTCTTAAAATGTAAGGTAATAGGTAATTACCTTAGGTAATAGATAGGATACTAAAATGTGAAGTGCTAGCTATAGAGCAGCAGAGTCAAACTCAAGGCCCGGAGGCTGGATCTGGCCCAAAGGGTGCTTAGATCTGGCCCACAGAGCTGCCCGGGAAAGAACGAAAGACTGGCCCGCGATGCCTCTGCCAGGGAAAATAGGCTCCAGAGCTCTGTTTTCAGCTGTGGCTTCCTGCAACCCTCTTGCAGAGAAAATGGAGCTCAGGAGGGCCGCAGGGCAGCCCTCTCAAGCTTCATTTTCTCTGGCAGAGGGTTGCAGGAAGCTGTCGCAACTGAAAACAGAGCTCAGAAGCCGATTTTCACTGTCAAAGCACTCGGGCCACCACAGGCTCCCCCGACACGAGTGATGTCAATCTGGCCACACCCACATGCCCCCCCCCCCAAGGTCCTAAACACAACTGTTATGTAGCCCTCAATGAAATCGAGTTTGACACCCGTGCTATAGAGCATGGGTCCCAAGCCGCAGATATAGTGGAAAAGCACGTGTGTGCAGCTCCATTTGTGTGAGCCGTGGACTTGTGTGCCCGCCACTCACATATATGGAGCTGCATGCATGCTCGCACACCACTCACACAGAATCATCGCCTCCCCCTTCCCACCAGTTCATAAAGCCAGAAAGGTTTGAGGCTGCTGCTATTGAGTTCTAGATATTTCACTTTCCTTGTGGATTGACTTAGTATAACTAGGAAAGCCTCAGTATGACTCCTACCCCTGCAGAGTGGGACTAAAACAAAGCAACGGTACAAGCTTTCTGTATGAAGAAGACAAGAATGTGTGAAATATTTTACATGGTAAAAATTCACTGTATAAATGATTAATGACGACGCTATCAAGAATGATAATCAGATCATCAACCATACTTATTGAATGTATTTTAGGTGAGCAAAGCTGCCTGTATTCTCACAAATCAAATTCTGATGAGACTACTGAGGTCCAGAGAAGCGGCGACTGCTGTTGATGTAAAAACCTGGCCAACCATCATTGATACAGGTGACAGACCCTGCCAGGCCATCAAACTCATTCCCAGGATTTCCAAGCAGTTATAATGCACATGCGAGCCATGAGCCAGCTCGTGTTTTATTTAGAATCGTGTTGCTTAGCTCTGTAACATTTCTGCATGTCATTTTAATGTTACACCCAGGCTAAATTCAACAATTATCACTTCTTTATATGTTCCAGATGATTTGCCCAGAAAGCGGCTACCTCAGGTCTACAAACCACCAACTCCAGAAATGTTGGCATACCTGGATTTTAGTGTTTCCACAACAGGGATGCTTACAGGAGTAAAGGTATAAGAGTGCTTGATGTGTTTGGATGCCTGGGTTGTAGCTAGAGTTCTAAAATATTTGTAATTGTTTGTTTATAGATAAAGAGGGCATCACATTTTTATCTGGGCATAGAAATCACTGAATGGGTAAAGTCAGATATTAAAAAAAATGGTAATGCGTGAGGGAGAGCAAAGTAATCTTGCTATGGCTTTGAATTTAAAAGGCACTTTAGTGGTTCCCACAGCTTTGACTGCAAGATATGAAAGACAGTGGGATGGGATATGATGGAACACCTTTTCTCACTGAATAATGATCATGATCTTCTAATAAAGTGGATGGAATAAGAAGCAGCTTGGACTACCAAAGAAGGTGTGGCAAATATACAAGGCCAGGGCAAGTTCCCTTCTGTGCTTAGGCTTCACTGTTACCCGTTCCTGGTTAACAGTGGGAACAGATATGTCATCCTGTACTAGGCCTTCTTTTTGAATAGTGTTGGCTCATTCTCTAGCCTGTTCTCATGGCCATAGTGTAACGCCATCCAGGAGTAAGGATGGAAAAGCCCTGGAGGCTCCCATTAGCATAAACAAAATATTTGGAACATAAACTGGTGGACAGCAATAGCAGTTAATACTTCCATGCTAATAGTAAGGTGCAGTGTGAAAAATCCAAGTTTAATTTCTTGTTTAGTTCATGTTCTGAGTTTCATTTGACAGCACAGCTGCTGTGCGGAAATATTTTCCCTTTTTCAAAACAAAAAGTTATATAAATATGACAGTGAATGAATGATTTAAAATAATTGATTCTGGGTTTTGCTGATGCAATAAAAAACCTACTATTTTCAATATTGACACCACATAATATATGGCTACTCAATCTACTTAGGTATTAGTGACACTTTTATCATATTCATATACATGTTATCAGTCCTTCTATTATGCAATTGGGATTCAGTCTCTCCCCTTCCTATTCTTTTTCCTTCTTCTTTTTCCCACAGATGTCCCATGCATCAGTCAGTGCCCTCTGTAGAGCCATAAAGCTCCAGTGTGAGCTGTACTCCACACGGCAAATTGCCATCTGTCTTGATCCCTATTGTGGGCTCGGCTTTGCACTTTGGTGTCTTTGTAGGTAAGAGTCAGGATGTAATTAGAACTGTTGGGTTTGCAGAAAATAAATCTTTGCTTGCTATAAATTAGAACATTTATCCTAATCCAGTGAGCTGGGGGATTGGATATCAAATGAAATCTAATTCACATGGCAGAACTCTCAAGCAACACACAATTTTATTAACTGTAAGTCTAGTATTTTCCTGATGATTTTTAAAACATCAGAAGAGATTGTGCACTTTTTTTACGTGATTATGTTATATCCCATGTATTGACATTCAATCAGTCAATCAAATCTTTATTATGGTCCTAGACCAGCCTAAAGAAAAAATGGTGATACTGACATTTTCCCCCTGTCCTTTGGGGAATTATTGTTATCTGAATGGTCCAGTTCATGTCAGTATCTGTCAATCGTGAACATTAGAAATCATAAATTAATTTTTTTCTTAGGCTATATTTCAGGTTGGCAAATAACATTTTTCTTGGGAGGGAAAATCCCAAGATTTTGGTGGATTTGCCTAGTACTGTATATCTAGTTGATTGTGGATTTAATAACAAAATGTGTAATTCACTGTGAATTAATTGTTGTAAACAACAAATTTCAAATTCAAATTTATTAGTCACATACACAGTCATACATGGTACAATATGCAATGAAATGCTTACATGAAATGCTTACGTGACCGCCTGCGATTGCGAGTAAGTTAAGGCAAAATGGGAGGGTAGGATAGGAAATAAGTTAGGAAATAGTTAAGGATAGTTGGGAAGGTGGGAATGAGATACAATTGTGGTTCCTGTTATAGTCCTAAGTGTTCTTGTGGTTCCTGGTTTAGCGTCTGTATTGCCTGTGGAAAGAAGCTTTTTCTCATTCTTTCATTATTGAAACTAATTATTGAAACCCCTCTTTTGTAAGCATGGGACATACAGCTGGGAAAACTTATCAACAAATGGGAAATGGCTTGTGTCTTCTAGCAGGGCAGAAAAAAATAACAGAAACTTCTTTAAGAGCACGTAATGACACACCTTTTAAATATCCCATATTTTTTACACAGCTGTCTTTAACAATAATCAATTCATGATTTAGGCAGTCATAATTACAGCAGTGAATGAGACTAAATTACTAATCTGTCTTGGATTGGGGTGGATAGGAAGTATGTTTGCGCAGAAGAAGGATCAGCTGTTTGAGGCTGAGTATAATATTTTAGGCTGTCAGGTTATTAAAATCCATCTATATTTGATTAGTGATCTTCTCTTGCAGTGTGTATTCTGGTCATCAATCCATTTTAATTCCTCCTATGGAGCTAGAATCCAATCTTTTCCTGTGGCTCTCCACTGTAAGCCAGTATAAAATACGGGATACTTTTTGTTCCTATTCTGTCATGGATATGTGTACCAAGGGACTTGGGAACCAGGTGGAAGTATTAAAGGTAAGAATCCTCTCCCTCCACCCCCCATCCTTTTAAACATATTTTGGAAGATCTATTTTAGTATTCAGATTATTAGAACATAATATTAGGGTCATACTGATCTTGTAAATACAGATGGTTCTTGTTTAATAACCATTTGCACTGAAGGAGACTTATAGCTGGTTGTTGAAGTTGTGACTATTGCAGTGTCCCCACAGACACACGGTTGCAAAAGGTGATCACATGACCCCAGGCCTCTGCAACCATCATAAATATGAGTGAGTTGCTAAGTGTTTGAATTTTGATCACTTGACTATGGTGCAATGCTGCAACAGTCGTGTGAAAAATGGTCATGTTGCTTTTTTCAGTGCCATTGTAACTTTAAATGGTCACCAAGTGTACTGTTGTAAATTGAGATCTGTAGTTTTTCTTTTCATTTTTTTAATTTTAGATAGCTTAATCCTTGTTAAAATTGCTTTGCTTATCTATTTTTTTCCTTTTACTAAATATGTGTATACAATGAACATATTAACATTAAATAATAATCTCAAGACTGAAATCCTTATAATTCAATATATACTTTAACCTGTAGCATTTTAAATACTGTTAGAAATCAAAATGGTCAAATAAGTTTATGCTTGTAATAGTGACATCCTACTTGTAATTAATATTGGTAAAATACTCTTTTCTCTATTTTCAACACTAAGTTATCTAACTAATAAAATGTCAATAATTTTCAATTAGTGCTGGGTAAATGTGGTATCAGAAGATACCATATATTTAGATTTATAGCAAAAGAGAAAGAAAAAAATGGAAATATTTGTTAAAATATAAATTTTGGCAACTTCTTTTTCAGGATGAAATAATTGACTTTATCAGAGATGAAAAATTATAGTTAATTGTTAAATACAAGGATATAGATTTTAGGCATGCATCTCCCCCTCGTTTTGTGATCACTATTTCATATCTGATCATGATTGTGAATAATCTGCATTTTTTTATTTCATCTGATACGAAAAATTGTGCTTTGTTTAAAAAAGAAGCCAGAGTTTTGATATCTTGCTTTACAAATAAAAGCTGCGTGATCCAATTTCCTATATTGACATGAAAAAGGAAATTGCAGATTGATCCAAATTGTCATTAAAACTCTTAAAGATCCATGTTCCTTGCATGTAAAGGGAGAAGAAAGGCAAACATGGAATTCACAGGGCTCTGGCAATAGCAGCGTTGCCCAACACAGCATGTTGTTAGATTTGGTTGGTGCAAAATTCTCTGCTCATTCTTCCACTTCCATTTCCCTGGGCAATGGGGCTGTTGAAACCCCTGTCCAATGGTTTGTTTATAGTTAAACATACCATAAATTCAAGACTACTTCTTCCACCCAAATTAACAATACAAGGAATTATACTTTTTGCTCTGAGCTCTGGTCAGAACTAACACATGTCCTGTACTTGAACAAAATGTTACCTGTAAATAAATATGCTGTAATTGTTCTCTGTTACTGCTCATGAAAGGAACTGGAAGGAGTGTTCATATTAACCAAGCTGAAGCATAGTTTAGCATTGTAGGTGAGTTAGATCTGTATGTTCAGTTTTAGGTGTATGTTGTTGATTTTCCTCCACAGGATTTTGCAAATTAATTGTATCTTACCCAGGGCAGATTGTTAGAATAGATAGTTAAATAGAAAATATATTTAAATTCCTAAAATGAAATAAAGCGCATATTATGTTCTTTAAAACTATACTGAATAGCTGCTGATGTTTTGCTTTTAAGGGTTTGAAAAATTAAGGGTTTACTTTAGTATTTGGATGTTAGAGTTGAGAGCAGCACGTCACTCCCATTGCTAGAACTTTTTCCCCTGCTACTTTAGATCAGTATCTTGCTATTGATTCAAACAAATATATTGTCTTAATTACCCAGCAGCCACTGATGATGCATCCTGATCTGATTTTTTAAAAATACAATTCATATCTTTTGATCCTTTAATTTTTTTTTCTTTTAACACTAAAGAATTGCAAACATTTTGGACCTTAACACAGCTTTTTCATATAGATCTAAATGATGTGGGAAGAGTCCTATGGCTACATTTTGCTTGATTCTATATTTCTAAAGAAACTAGATAAATCAAAGATGGGCAACTGTTAGTGATTTCCCCAGTAGTTTGCCTAGGAAACCAGTCTGATTATGTTTTCTAAATGATTATTAAAGCAAATGAACTCCAAGTACTTGGATATTAACTGGAGTGTTGATTAATGTTATCCCTGCCTGTTTGATATACTGTAATATTTTTTTTCAATAATTTTAACATTTCTGTATTAACAGGCAAAAGGTATCAACTTATCAGGAGTCCGGACTTGTGTAGTGGTGGCCGAAGAACGCCCACGTGTTGCTCTTACTCAATCTTTCTCCAAGCTTTTCAAGGACATTGGTCTATCATCTCGTGCTGTCAGCACCACCTTTGGGTCAAGAGTCAACGTAGCTATCTGTTTACAGGTAACACTGAAGATTTGGTAGGTTTATTTTTTGGAGATCAGGGGCTCTGTACATTAGCAGAATTCTCAATCTATTCTAAACCAGTTTATACAGAGGGGTGGGTGGGTTTGAGCCTGGAGAATTGTGAATGTTGATTTGCAGGCTTTTTATATTTACATGGACTCATTCATACTGTACATTGCTTATCTTTTTTAAAAAAAATCAATCCTTTTTGTACTGTAAAAATAAACATGGCTATTTATATAGGCGGACTCTCTGGGAGGCTACTTTTATAAGTTCCAATGGTTAAACACAAATAAATAGATTAGATTAATAAAGCATTAAAAATCAGTTTTTCACCAATATTTTCCAAACTGAAAAAGTAAAATGGGATTGTGCTATTAACTAAAGGTTGTGGAGCTTCTCTCAAGAAAACTTACAAGTGTTCTTGGATTTTCAACACAAACATTTTCTTTTGTGTAATATCTCCCTTATTTGACAGCATTGGACACTTATGTATGTAGTTTGCACTGTTCTCATTGAAAGTGCCTTTCATATGTATCACTTAGCAGCAGAAAATATGGCACATTTAAAAATAACCTATTATTATTATCATTATTATTATTATAGGGAACTTCAGGGCCTGATCCAACCACAGTTTATGTGGATCTGAAATCATTGCGACATGACAGGTACTATTATTTTTGTTATATTTAGTTTTTGACAAAATTTTGTAAGAACAGATTAGGAGTATGCAAGATATTTCACTTATCAGCAGTAACCAGCCAACATAAGATTATGAGTTGTATTTCAGAACTTCTGGAAGTCGGTGGATGGCTTATCTCAGATGTACATACCAATTTCTTGATTTCCCCAAATGTGATTGTATTGGAACAAATCAGTGTTTATCATTTATATTATTCTAGGCATATGGTGGTAGCAATCCATTTGGAAAGTGAAAGTGCAATTTCTAACATTTTATCAGTTACCAATTTACTTTCTCACCAATAATTAAATTGGCCCAATATTTAACATTCCAGAAAATTATTTTCCCCCACTAAGAGAATAACTATTCCTTTTGAATTTGTAGACTTCCTAAGATTTCAGGAACATTTTCCTCTACTCTGATAAGTATTATGAATTGGGGACACCTACAGTTCAATTCTATTGGTGTTCTAGACACTTTTGAGTATTACACAGGCATATAGATTCTGAAAGTTCTAAAACAACCCTATAAATTAATGGCTAGTCAATTCAGATTGATAACAGGGACTCAGTACTTAAAACTAGCAATTTACATAGACTCTTAGTGGTAGCACTGTAGGGAAAGAAAAATGGCAGTGGGGTTGTGGAGGATTCTTTAGCATAATAGTTGGTGTTAGACAGGATATTATCAGTTATAGCCCTGATCAAAAGGCCTTGTTAAAGTAAACAATAACAGGATGTTACTCCGGAATCCTCAAGTTTTTTTGAACAGTCTCTTCCTTTAGATTTAGTGTTACAAAATCCTAATGTGGAACTCTGTGTGTGTGTGTGTGTGTGTGCATACATGTGCATACAAGCATAAACTTGCACATGTATACACACGTACACACAATCTTCCACATTTGGCTCAAAAACAATGATTCAGATTTACTACATTTTACTTAGCGGCTCTTGCTTTTATGTTACTGAGTGGGTAAGAAGCATTAGAATCATTTACAAGGGAGCAGAGTATTGCTAGCTGAAGCTCACATATGCGTCATACATGAATTTTAATGATGGAAAATATTTTCCATTAGTTTTGTCATTCTAGATTAGAACCTCTCCTTTGAAATGCAGGCTATCACTTTCAATATTTGAGAACTTTCTCACAATTCTTCTTTGTTGGCAACATGTAATAACTCCCAGCAAACCAAACCTCTTCCCATCTCTCCTCCCATAATTATATATATGTCCTAAGTTTAGCAGAGGGAAATACATTTCAACAGAGCAGAAGCTAAGAAATCAACAAGAATCGAAAACTGTCTCTAATTGGGATGAAATATTATTGATTCTAATAATGTCTCAATTCTAATGTGAGAATGACAAGATAGATAAAGGCATATTTATTATGGTAAATTTATATATCATCCATTCACTTCTCAATTTCAAGTCAATTTCACAAAGTCACTGTCAAGTGACTTTGGATAGCTGACAGCACAGTCATATGCTAGGAGATAAAGAAATTGCTGTATTTATAAAAAGACCCTAGAATGAAATACCAATTAATGAAGAAAAATATAAATTTAACAAGGTTATTTTATAAAATATGCAAGAATATGTTTGGGTAATGGCACTTTTTCTGAGTATTAAAAAAGAATATTGGCAGAGAATGTGGATATTTGTTTACTTATCCAAAGAACTTGCTAGATGTACCTAGTGCAAATATTCTTCAGTTAAATTTGCCATTATCTTGCTAATATCTGAGTATCAGCCAAGCAAATGGAGAAATTAAAGGGATTTTGTCAATGCTATTTGGAATGATCATCCTTGGGTTTTTAATTTGCGTCATGACTGAACATACTGAGAATTTCAAAATTGAATGCATTTGGATGTAAAGTAGTTGTGGGTGGGTTGTGCAAATCAGGTAACAAAAATAATTTATACTAAGATAAAAGCAGTTGTTCAGAAATAGTAGTTGATTTGAACTTGGTTCACTCAACCCAACCCACTTTACAGAGTTATTATTGTGGGGAAAATAAGAGGAGGAAGGGGTATTAGATATATTTGCCACTTTGAGTTATTTATAAACAATAAAAAAGGTGGAATAAAAAATGAATAAATTGGAATGTAATTGATTCTGTGGTGACATGAATTTAAACAAAATGGAAGAAAAATCCTTTCTCTTTAGTATTGATAGTGTTATGTTTAGAATATTAAAGAGTAATTTAAGTATCTTGCAATGAAGGTTTTTAATTCACTGGTATGTGATTATGTTAATTTTTAAAATCTATCTCCAGAGTGCGGCTAGTTGAAAGAGGTGCTCCCCAGAGTCTCTTACTCTCTGAGTCAGGCAAGGTAATAATACATCAGTTTGGAAATCTTTGTGAATCATTTGCATGGAACCCGAAGTAAGGAAACAATAGAATTCAGTCAGCATTTGTGATTTGGGGTGTCCAACTCCTGCATAGGACAAAGCCTCCTTCCATTCTGCAGATATATTACAGGTTCTTCTCCAAATGGCAGTTTAAAATACCAGTTTTTCCTTTGTTAAGTAATGAGTTTGAAGTACTATTTCCTTATGCCTGGTCTTGTTGAGACAACAGGTGGAGTTGGAGATGGGCAATAATGTTAAAATAATTAAGAATATTACTCACATTAGATCTCGGGTTAGATCTAGATAGCTCTGGTGGAAATGGAGGAATTGGAAGAATTGCTTGAGCTAAATTGAATCCTAACAACAGAGTTGTCAAAGTTGGAAATGTTTCTAGACTATAAAATACATAATTATTTGTATTGCATTTACCAACATAAGAGATAAGTCACATCCCCAAGAAGTTGAAAAGACAGCCTTGTTTAAAGTGTTTACTTAATAAAATACAAATGCCAATAACAACCCCCCCCCCAAATTCTCTCAGATACTGCCTGGGGTCAAAGTGATAATTGTTAATCCTGAGACCAAGGGACCTGTTGGTGATTCACACCTTGGAGAGGTATGTGCTGCTATTTACAAAAGTGTATTTAATCTAACCAATCTTTATGCTCCCAATATGTGTCCAATATGCATAGTAACGTCCAATTGAAGAGAATAATGCACTGATGATGTTACCTAATTGGGTAAAGAAACATCTGCAACCAAGCTCAGAGGGCACCAAGGATTCTACAGTGTGATTATTTCAGTTACCAAAATATTTTGAATCTTAAGAAAAAATGCTTTCCTTTTGAATGAAGACTGTTTCTAAGGCCTTTCATATGCTAGTTAGAACATTTAAAGTACAGATAATTTATATGATAATGAACATTATATTTTAGTTATGCTTATCTGAATCTATATCTGTTTTCTGAGGTTGAATTATGAAAGTAATTCAAAAGAGACAAAATAAAAAAGTAAGAAGTAGAAGATTTGTTTTTTATCACCTTCATAGATCTGGGTAAATAGTCCTCACACTGCTAGTGGGTATTATACCATCTATGATAATGAAACCCTCCAAGCAGATCATTTCAATACTCGCCTGAGCTTTGGTGATGCTGCTCAAACTCTCTGGGCACGAACGGGATATCTTGGCTTTGTACGACGGACTGAACTCACAGCTGCCAGTGGAGGTAGGACATTCTTTCTGTGGACCACATCCATTTTTACTGGTGACATGAATGTAAAGTTAATGTTACAAGAAAGGCTGTTAGAACAGTTTCCCACAAGTCAACATTAATATATATTTTAGTGCATGTACCTTGAATACCATCATGCTTGTTGGAAAGTAAGAGGAGAATTGCTATACAGGTAGTCCTCAACTTACCACCACAATTGAGCCCAAAATTTCTGTTGTTAAGTAAGACAGTTATTAAATTAGTTTTGTTCCATTTTACGACCTTTCTTGCCACAGATGTTAAATGAATCATTGCAGTTGTCAAGTTAATAACACAGGTGGGTTTATAAACTTCTACAACTATTCGCCCAACCAATTTGACCTGATATTTATCTAGTATATAAAAAATATAGCTAACTGGTAAAGTCAACAGCAAAGTTAAAATTAAAAGCACTCTGTATTTAACTCGTAGAAAAGCCCCATTGGGTTCTGATCTACCATAAACCACCCCAATCATCATTTCTGATCTGTCCAGGATCATATTTTTTTTGCTTTCCATCAGAGGTTAAAAAAAATAACACAAGAGCTTTTAAAAATTAATAGAATGCGAAATCCTTGTAATGAAAATCCTGTGTAAGTGTAAATCAAATCAGATATCTTTCATTACTCAGGAAATTGCCATCAACTTTCATACATACTGGGAAAGCAAAAGTGATTCACAACTCCAAAATAAGTAGTAAAAAGATGCCAGAACAACAACTCCACATTAAAATAGAGCAAAGGGTTAGAATAAGTCAACATTCAACCAATTGATTAACAGTTAAAGAAGCATGCAGTTAAAACTAAGGTATGCTTAAAATAAATAGCTGAAAGGAAACGATAGCGATCCAGCTCTCCAGCTGTTCCTACCCAGAATTGCAACTGTCGAGATTCTTCCCAGGTATATACACAGTTATACCGAGGGTCATCTTGGATCATTCCTAGGGTTCCTCTGTTCAACTTTGGGGAGCATGCCACCAAAGAAACAGCTTTGGCAGCAAAATCAGTTGTTTGTCAGCAAGGAAAAAAGATCACCCCACCACTTAGCATGCCATTTTAGGAGGACCAGCAACACAGTTGTTAAGTGAATCTGGCTTCCCCACTGACTGCTCGTTGGAAGGTCGCAAAAGGTGATCACGTTACCCGGGGACACTGCAAACACAATATGAACCAGTTGCCAAATGTCATGTGACCATGGAGATACTGTAACAGTTGTAAGTATGAAAAACAGTTGCAAGTCACTTTTTTCAGTTCCGTTGCAATTTCAAAAGGTCACTAAACAAATGGCTTTAAGTAGAGGAATATCTGTAGTTTTGAGAATTGATCCCCATATATTTTTAAACAATTAGGACAATTTAATATTCTTTTTTGAAGAATCTGCATAAATCTATATATTAATGTACAATATGCTCCTTAGAACGCCATGATGCATTGTATGTCGTTGGGGCACTGGACGAAACTCTGGAATTACGTGGATTACGTTATCATCCAATTGATATAGAAACTTCAATTTCTCGGATGCACAGGAGCATTGCAGAATGGTACAGTTTTATGCAATATATTCCTTTTGGGAAAATACTACATTATTTAGCAAGGATGTAGCAATAAGAAAACAAAGTTACTAACTGCAATTGTAAGTTCAGAGCAATCTGGATCCTGAACAATCACATTAGTGTTTTGAGAAAATACTAAATTGAGCCTATCTGTTCAGAGCTTCGGATGATAGCCCCAGCTTTCATTTAATTACTGATATGAGAACAGTAGCAAACTATTCTGTGCCATTTTATAGATTACATAACTATAGCTTAAAATTCTGCATTATACTTGATCAGATTACTATGTGTAATTCAGTTTATTAAATAACTATATTGTAAATTACAAGTAGAATGCATGAATTTATTTATATATTTTAAAGTGAGTATATTGCTATACTTGATCTGTTCCAAGTAGTCATTTCACAATACATAAAATGTTGGTTTAAAGGTTTTTTGTTTTTTTTTGGACAGGGGGAATCTTTCAGTTTAAAATTGTGGTATGTAAACATATTGCCATAGTCTTATAAAATAGTAATCTGCAGACTCTTTCCTATAAAGTGTTTGTAATAAACTCTGGATTTTTTTTTTTTTAGTGCTGTATTCACATGGACCAATTTACTTGTGGTGGTTGTGGAATTGTGTGGCTGTGAGCAGGAAGCTCTTGATTTAGTCCCTCTGGTTACCAATGTAGTACTGGAAGAACATTATCTGATTGTAGGAGTTGTGGTGGTAGTTGATCCTGGGGTGATACCCATCAATTCCAGAGGAGAGAAGCAACGGATGCATCTCCGTGACAGTTTCTTGGCTGATCAACTGGATCCCATATATGTAGCATACAACATGTAATTTTGCAAATGTGGGTCTGAAACTATCCTACAAACTGAGCAAGGACCAGGAATGACTGTGGAAACAAAAGAAGCTGACAGAAAAATTAGTGATGGTAGTTGTGAAGCTGGACAATGCTGTTTGACTCCTTTTCTCTCTGTCTTACTGGAGTAATAGCAAGCTGGACTGATCAAAAGATGGGCACCAGGGAACTACGTTTGTAAGATAATAACTTTACAGGCAATGAAAAATAGGCCCTCGTGAAAAATGAACACAGATTATCAGGGCCTTTATTGTAGTGTTAACATTTTCAATTACTGTATATATTTGTACTTTTCTAACACTGATTTAGAATTCTATGAGGGATGATTTATTTAGTTAAAATACAAATCTGTAAGAACCTGGTTATGTAAGTCCTATGTATACCGTCTGTAAACAGTGTACTTTAAAACTGTTAGCTTAATTCTGTAGTACTGTGTTGATAGGGATCACGTTTACTTAAAATTGTGCCATGAACACACTCAATATTCAACAGAAGAATTACTTAGTCATATAGCTTATCTCATGAACTTAAAAACAATTTGCCTCTATTTAAAATATGTAAATATTAGTATGCATAATTCATTTATTTAGAAAACTGATTCAAATAATTAAGAATATAACAAAGTTCTTAAATAAATTATGGCCAGGCAATTAAAGTGAGGAATGCAATTAGACTATAGGTTTCTCTTATTTTGCTGCTGGTCAGGTATGACATAGCATGTAGAAACTTACATTTTCAATGCACATGTTTATAAAGAGGCTGATAACTCAGCGTTACAAGCATTTTAAAAAGCAAGAAGCAATTCTGTAACTTTGGAATGTTGAATAGAATTTGTATAGCCTACTAAAATGGTTTTTATAAGCAAACACCTGTTAACTAGAACCACTTCATTCATGATCTTAGACATATTTTGTTCAATTGTACACACTAACTTTCATTTAAAAGAAAATTCCTACCATTACTTTGATGTGCTACTTTCTGGGTGGGATTCATTACTGTACTGTAAATCATGGGCTTTTGCAGGATGTCTTTGAATCAGAAACAGCCTAATTCTTTTGAAAGATTGGCAAATTGTGATTATCCCATTCAAAATAGTTGATCAGTTTCAGTCTTCAAAGAATTGATGACAATAGATGCCTTAAAATGTTCTGGAATAGCCGTTGTTTGAAAATGGTCTGCAACCCCATCTCTAATAAGCTGGTAAGAAAAACAATATTTCTATTTAGACCATTATTGTTTTCTGGTTACACTTTAGAATCTTCTCATTTCTCCTTAAGAAGTTTGTTAAAATAACACAGAAAGCAGAAACTAGAAATGGTGACAAACTTCCTTGGGCCATTTGTGGCCTGTTGTGTAAATACTTAGAATATTTTAATAATGTCTGTTTACTTTCCCTGTAACAAAGTTAGTGTTTTTAGACATTTTTAAGAGAGATATAAATATAAACCTGGATTAAATCCTCAGCTACAGCAGCTATATTAAGTGTAGCTCTGGCAACTTATTCCTTCAGACAAATTCCAAATGTATACTTGAAAACCTTTCTGTACAAACTTTCAAAAGCTTGTTTTTTTAATGGCTTGACGTATAGATATTTAGACAGAAAACTTAAATATATTAACAAAATATTCACAATTACCTTCTTATACATATGTTGCTCAATATATCTTGAAGAATTATGGCAAAAATAGTACAGGTTGGAGGGAGGTTCATTACTTCAAATCGTTGAAATGTTAACTACTGGTTCTTAATAGAGACGGTTTGAATATTTTGCATTATCAGTATTTCCACAGTGTGGTGCTGCTATGTAAATTAAAATGCACTCCATGCTGAAGTTGTTTTAACTTGTAGTTTGCAATAGTTTGGAAAATAAACACACATAAAGCAGTTGCTGGCACTCCACATGGGAACAGAAGGCCTTCAGCAAATAAATGTTCTGTGTATTCCAGCCTTTATTTATTCACTCCAATGTGGCTCTTAAGAGGTCTCAATTTTTATAAAAATATACTTTTAATGTCCTACTGAATGAAAACAGCATAGTTCTCTACCCATGGCTGTAGCAGTATTTTCTACATACGTTTAGATTCTTTATTACATTTAATATGGTAGATTTACTCTATGCAGTGTAGAAAAACACTTGAAAATATTACAGATTTTCTAATCTGAAATACTTCAAGTTTTGTTTTCAACATTAATTTCAAATATATCATTTTTCTCCTTGATTTAATTGTTAAATATTTTATTTCTTCCCTGTTAATGTGAGATTTTAATACACTTTCTCCAAAGATTTATAATTAATACACCAAGGATTTCAATGTTACTCTTTAGCCTTGAGATCTCTTCAGTGCCACACATATTTGCCTTCCAATAATTTATACACATGGCTGAGATTCCAAAGGAATGATTGTAAAATCAGTGCTCTCTTTATGGTGGTCCTGACACTGATTTGCTCAGTGTGGTTTTGGGTATGATATTCTGTGTATTCCATCAGACATTACAGATTCCACATGGAACACAATAAGGATTAGTTCTCTGTAGGTTCTGGAGTTAGCTTGTCCTTTTTTCCCCATTCCACATAATCACTGTATGGTAATACTTTTTCATATATCCAAAGAGGTTAAAGCCAGCATTTTCAGCCTTGGCTTTTTGGATTTACTTATTAGCTCAGGTAATACTTAATTTAAATATAATGGCTTAGATCAAAGTATTCCTTCTGCAAGTGGAAGGACTGCTGTTTTCATAAGCCCAAGATTAAATTCCAGCAGTGGAAGTGGGGGAGCTCTGTGAATACCCTGCAATACTCATAACACGTTTCTTTCACATTTTGCTTTTTAGAGATTTATGGGGTGTTGGTAGTAATAGAATTGCCTTCCTAGATTTTTCTAGTAGGAATATCCCATGAATGCAGTTTCATTAACAAAAAACCCTCTGAATTCACATCATTACTAAAATAGATATGAAGCAATTAGAACACTTATTCCTGAGAATGAACTTACTATTCTGAACACAAAACTACAAAACCATATTTCACATTTTTTTTCAAAGATAGGCTTTTTTAGTTAAATAGGTTTGCTTTTCAATTTTTTATTGTGCAGTTTAGCAATGATGGGCCAAGCTTAACTGTGATGGAGATATGATTGTAAAAACAACAATATATCATTGTCTTTAATCATTTTTTTTTGCTTTTGTTGATGTCAATACGTTTACCATTGTCAGA
Organism: Myanophis thanlyinensis; assembly: GCA_017656035.1. NCBI lineage: Eukaryota > Metazoa > Chordata > Lepidosauria > Squamata > Homalopsidae > Myanophis > Myanophis thanlyinensis. The sequence goes on along the minus strand of JAEANM010003106.1, from coordinate 2,600 downwards.
TTCAAATCACAACTGTGTAATTATGTAAAAAGTATTTTTTATTTATTTGAAATTAGGTTTTAGATATACTTTTTAAAAGATTTAACATCTGGCTGGACAGTGTTCCATTAATGCATTGATTGTGTCTATGTCTTGTGTTAATAAATAATGATGCCTGTCTGTTTTTATTATATCATTAACATTTTATCCCATTTTTTTTCAAAGCCTGTTGGATATTATAATATTCCCTTGTCCAATTAATTCTGCACATCCCTATAAAGTAAATTGAATGGTGAGATAGTTAGCCTAATAATCTAGTGAGTTTCTGTGATTGAATGTTATTTGCATCTCAGTGATCCTAGTCTAATTCTAATCATTACAGTACTTATTTGAAACAGTAATCTGATTTTCAGCAATGGCCCTGAAGTGAATTACTATAATTATTTTTTAAAAATTAAAGAGCAGCAAAACAATCCCCAATTTTTAAAAAACAAAACAAAAACAAAATAAATGTTAACTCAAAAAGGAAATATACTTTGCATCAAAAGTATTCCTAAGTAGCCCCTGGAGAAAAAACTTTATTCTGAGTCTTTTACTTATGAAGAACAAAAATACACTGTCATTTGTGCTATTAGTTCTACACCCCTGCAGAGCAAATCCTCTGGCATGCATTAAAAACTAAGAAGAAAAGCAGAAATTTCTGTCGCTCAGGCTGAAGTTCAGACAACCACAGAATGTAATCAAGAATTTGCGATCACCTAGTGGTCTACTGGATTTTTGCAGCCCATATCTCAACTAAGACACTCATTATCTACAGTGTGCATTCAGATTTCTATCACTGGTGGCAACAAATAAACAAGAACATTACCCTACTGATATTATACTTTGGGGACAATGTGCTTCAGAGATATCCTATTATAAGGCAATCTAATCTTGAAACATCAGGCAAGGAGTGGCTATGGAGATTCTCAGTCATCCAGATCATGGTTGTCCCAAAGATGCTTTTTCAAGAGACAACTGGACTGTGGTTTTTCTTTGAAGACGTTTCACTTCTCATCCAAGAAGCTTCTTCAGTTCTGACTGGATGGTTGTGAATGGATTGATTTATAATCCTTGCAGATAGCTGGTCATTTGCATTCTTTTAGAGAGTCCTTGAGGACACCTGGAGTTTATGTGTCGGGGTCATCTGAGTGGTGAAAATGGGTGTGAACCCTTCTTGGAACTGTTGAAATGACTGTATTGTAGACTGGAGATAGATAATGTCGTAACCCTTCCCCTCTGTTAGAGGGCTGTTCAATTGACATACTCACTGGTATAGGTATGTGGATGATACTTGGGGTCAAGATCAAAACCACAGGAATTGGAAGCACTCACCAAAACATATCAACTCTGAACAGATACATCAAATTCACACGGGAAGATCTTAAGAAAAATAGTCTACCCTTCCTGGACTGTGCAGTACACATTAAGGAAGTCAGAAGCCTTAACACTGAAGCTTAAAAAAAACCCACACAGAGATCAATATTTACATTTTGATTCTCACCATCCATTCAAGGACAAAATGGGAGTCATCAAAACTGCATAACTAAGCTGAAGGGCTGCCTACCAGCAAAGATAGTAAAGAAAAAGAACTAAAGCACATCAAGGCAGTCCTCAGAATGTGTGGCTATCCCAAGTGGGCCTTCATCAAATCTCAAAAAAGACCCTACAGGAACTTCTCCACAACAAACAACACAAGAGAATAAATGAACCAATATTGTCATTCCATACATTGCAGGAATATCAGAAAAGCTCAGGGGGATCTTCAGCCAACAAAACATATGTGCATACTTTAAACCAAAGAATACACTAAGGCAGAAGCTTGTCCACCCCAAGGATAAAACACCCAGACATACTGAGCAACATGGTATATCCAGTACAATGCAGTGAACCATGTGTAGATGTGTACATTGGGGAAATAAAACAATCATGCCATAAATACATGGCATAACATAGGAGAACAAACACATCAGGACAAAATTTAGCAGTCCATTTGGATTTAAAAGACAAAGGCGATAGCAAAGTCCACATTTTGGACAGAGGATTGCTGGTTTTAAAGGGGTCAGAGAGGCCATCTATGTCAAAACTGAACAGCCCTCTTTCAACAGAGGAGGAGGGATCTGACACCATCTATCTCTAGTCTAAAACACAGTCCTTTCAACAGTTCCAAGGCTCCATACCCATTTGCACTACTTAGGTAATAATAATGACACAGATAAATATCCAAGTGGCCTCAAAGACTCTCTAAAAGGATGCAAATGACCAGCTGTCTGCAAGAAGTATAAATCCTTCCACTCCCCACCATCCAGCCCAGGGGTCTGCAACCTTTAAGACATAAAGAGCCACTTGGACCCGTTTCCGAAGAAAAAAAAACCCTGGGAGCCTCAAAACCATTGCGACATTTAAAACAAATATAACACTGCATATATTGTTTCTTACGTTAATACTATATACAGAATCGTGCAGTTAGCTATCAATCTGAAGAAAAAATGGACTTTTTCACTTAATGTAAAATATATTTTTGCAAATTAATAGCTAATTAAAATATTTAATTTACCTGGTTAATGGGATTTTTGCTCCTG
>JAEANM010003105.1:0-23005 GCA_017656035.1 Myanophis thanlyinensis | reverse complement strand
GTAATGTCCTGGGGGGATGGTTGTGATGTAGCATTCTGGGCTTTGGTCTGGCTTCTGGTTTGAGGTCTGGGTCTGTGCTCTTGCTGTGTGTCAGCTTGTCTTTACCAAAAAAAGGGGAGGGAGCCCAATTATGACTTTTGGCATTTGCCAAAGGAAAAATAAGAGTTAAACAGTTTCATGTCTATAAAGACTATAAGCATGCTTTCTCTTTTAAAGATTCACTAGCTTAAAAGGAGTGAGGTCAGAATTTCCCTTAATGGCCAATCATTTCAATGACTAATGTAACCAGAAAAATGCAGTGACTGAGATCTCACATATGTGGCAACTGAGTCAGAAATAAATCGCTTAAATTTTTCATGGCTACTAAAACTTGTGGAATTCTGTATGCCATTTAACTTTCAAACAGCCTAAATTCAATCCCACCTAGTGAAAAAGCATGAAGCTAAGTAAAATATTTCTTCAATTTCTTTTTTCATAGTTCCCAGTCTGAAATTCACGTTGCTTATCATGATCATTGCCCCTGAAAGGGGATTTGTAATGGCTGGCATTTTTCTCTTATGTGGAATCATTTTGAAAGGAAGAACCAGTAGAGAACTGGATATAGATGCTTTCTCTAAACATTCCAGATATATTAGTAATATAAAGTTTAATCTACACACTCTATATAGATATTCTTTATGTTGCAATTTTGGTATTGTCAGATTTATGCAGCCTGACCATTATTTAAAGCTAGCTATTAATTATCCTTTAAAGATGAGCAGGAGATAATCACAGAGATTTGGGGTGTAGGAAGAAAAAGTTGTTTTTAACAATTTATTCCTAATGGAGGATAAATGAGAGTGAGTTATTACCAACCAATGATGATATCATTTCAGAAAAAGCCAAGAGCATTACTTTAAAAAAGAATAGCCCGAAGAATCTATTTTTATTCGCTGTTATACAATGTTAGAAAGAAAGTATGTGAAGCAACTTAAGACATCAGCAGCTAACACTCTGAACACTAAACAGAATGGAACCAAATTTCATATGGGAGAAGAATCCAGCAAAACAGCTGAGCTAAAAATGGCCCATATATCGATGTATTCTTTGGAGGGGGGGTCATTTTAAAAATTATCAGTTGATCTCTATGGGAGAGGTGGTGGACTATCACCTGGAAAAACTGAGCTCTTCTGCATTCTAAGCCTTCAGTCTCTCTTCCTATTCAATATCATAGCCCAAAGGGAAACTATTATTAAGAGATTGATGGGGTAACTAGAAGCCATGCTCTTCGTGATCTCCCTCCATTGTTTGTATCAAAACCCTGATGTTCACCAGGTGGAGCCAAGAATTTAATATTGATTGAGTGGGTGATTGGTTGATTGATTGATTGTCAGAATGTCCTATGAATTTAATAGAGGAATCAACTGCAAAAGAGTGTCCCTTGGAATTAGCCATATAACACACACTGGATTGAATTGCCCCTGCATCCATGGTGCACCATCATTGGGAAAATTTGATTTTCCTATTGTTCACTTCCAATACTTGCTGTGGGGAGAGTGTTAAAGTGAGCCAAGGATGAAGGTCTTATAAATTTAAAATAATGATTTTATCCAAATGGCTCACTGATTTATATTTTGGAAATTGGTTATTAATGAATACGTCAAAGGCGCAAGCCATGTAATCAGTTTGCCTTCTACACTTTACTAATGGCCCTTCTTTAATTCCAAATTGAATTGGCTTCCTCTAATTCAGGGGTGTCAAACTTGTGGCCCATGGGCCGGATGCATCATACACTGACCACGCTCACCCTGAGTTCAGCAAAGGGCAAAAAAGTCGTGATATGTCATGTGATGATATGACGCTGCAAGTTTGACACTCCTGCACTAATTCAAATGGCAAAGGGGTACCCCAAGCAAAGCCACAGAATTATAACTTCTTAGTAATGTTTTTTTTCCACACGTGGAACAAAAATTGTCTCACAATTTTTTTATTGTCTCATAATTAAAGGGCCAATTAAGTTGGACTATACAATATAACAAATCCTTACAAAAATTAAAGATAATAATCTAAAAAGCAGATTGAACTCTAGTGGCTCTTTCTTCTTGCCTAAATATACATTTGAAATGCAGCACAGGATCTGGGAAATATTTTCCAAACTTTGGATTGAACTTTCTCTAATTTTTCCATCTCATTGTCTGGCTTTAATTGAATCTCAGGCAATAAGTGGACATAGGCTTTAGCAGCTGGAAGGACTTGATTAAAATAGAAAGCTTGTGTAGCTGAGGATGGTCTGGATCAGTGGTGGAATTCATTATTTTTTTTACTATTGGTTCTGTGGGCGTGGCTGGGGAGGTCATATGACTGGGTGGTCAGTTTCTGTATGCAGGCCAATAAAGATTAGGCCAGAAACAACACCAGAATGTTTCATTCCTGCCTTCTTCACAGGATTAACTTCTAACCACCGGTTGTCTGAACTGCTTAGAAAATTTACTACTGGTTCTGGCTAACCTGCTAGAACCTGCTGAATTTCACCTCTGGTCTAGATGCACTCTGAATTAATCATAATGGGTATTTTGATTCCCAAAGTTCCTAAATATTGAAAGATTTGGACTTGCTGAATGATGTGTTTATTGTCGATGAATTTGGGGACATTGGAACAGGGACCTAGATTTGAAGAATAAAATACATCTGAATGTATGGTGACAACTAAGAATTACAGATCAGAATGGATCAGTAGATGTTGGCCTGTATGGATCATATAAAAATCTTTGGAAGGAGAATCAGGAATACAATAAAAGCCATATTTGAACAATTTCAAAATTCCATTGTGTGAGACTCTTATATGCTTGCACATTGCATTGTTGTTGGCTTTGTGTCACAAGACAAAGATTTTACCTATAATGCTACCAGGGCTAGCTAGTTAAATGACTTTTGTGAAACTCCTTTGACCACATTTCAAAGATTCACTTGGGCTTAATTTGAATAGTGTGGACTTGCTGTTTTCTTTATTTTTTTTACTACTATTTATATCGTGGACTAACTCTATTATAACTAACTCTCTCCAGTAATTTGCAGATTAAAAAATATTAAAACCATTACCACAAGGAGCATTAAATCTCCTCTGAGAGTCATCTATTGGATAACTAATATTTTCTTTTCCCAAAAATTCAGAAAAACAGCACAGCTTCTGGAACCGTTGGTTTCAAGGAAGGCAAAATACAAGGCAAAAGCACAGCTTGAATCTTCTCCTTTTTTGTCTGTTCCCGTTAGGGGTTGCCACAGCAAATCATCTTTTTCCTCCTAATTCTATCCTCGTCATTCTCTACTCTCGCCCCAATTAACTTCATGTCCTCTTTTAGCACATCCATATATCTCCTCTTGACCTCTTGCCTGGCAGCTCCATCTCCAAAATTCTTCTACCAATATAACCACTATCTGCACATGTCCAAACCATCTCAATCTAGCTTCTCTGACCTTGTCCCCAAAACAGCCAATCTGAGCTGTCCCTCTTATGTGCTCATTCCTAATCCTGTCCATCCTGGTCACTCCTAAAGAGAACCTCAACAGCCTCATCTCTGCTGCCTCCATCTCTGCCTCTTGTCTTTTTCCTCACTGCTACAGTCTCTAACCCATACAGCAAAGCTGGTCTCACTACTATCTTGTACACCTTTCCTTTAATTCTTGCTGACACTCTTCTGTCATACCTGACACCTTTCTCCACCCATTCCAACCCACCTGCACTTGTCTCTTCACCTCTTTTTCACACTCCCCTTTGCACTGGACTGTTGACTCCAAATACTTAAACTCTTGCACTTTCTTGACCTCAGCCCTCCTACCATCCCTCTCGTTTACACACATGATGTTTTGTTCTTTCTATATGCAATTTCCAGAAGCTTATATTGCACAGAATTGTAGAATAACTGATCTCTAAGCATATTCTATCAAGGAAGGGCATGTTTTAGGAAGGAGGCAACAAACAATCTTCTTTTTAATGAACAGAATTCCACATGTGCTTCTTTGTATCTCATTGAAGCTGTTATCGAGGTAATGTATTGGTTACGGGAATCACCCCTAGGCTGGTATGTGGGATGTCAACTCCTGTAATTCATACAAAGTGTAACCATTGCTAGAGGAGTTATAGTGTAACAAATTGGAAGACTATTTGAGAAACCGAGTAGTATTTTGATTGAAGTGATTTCCATTCTAAATATGATTTTCAGGAATCGGAGATCTTTTTTGTTAAAATTAATTCACAGGTATTTGTTAACAATTTAATATATGTTGGTTATAGGTCCAAGGAACACTGAAGCGGCAATGGATGCAGTATAAAACTCAGTGGGGTCAAAGGCGCCGTGATCATTGCTCTACACGGTCTACCTCCTATACAGCAACATCTATCACGGAGGTTCCTATTTATCTGTACCATCGTGATTCCAACAGTGAGCATCTGAATGGAAAGTGCATACATGACTCTGAACTTGTTGCATTAAAATCTGGAGAGACATCTGCTTAATTTATAATTAAAGGGTTCCACTTTTTATTTCTGCACAAAGGAGCAGACTGTAAAGCACTGGCAATGTGCATACTTGGTCAGCAGAAATTCAGCTCTCTTGTGGCACCAGTTCATGAAAATCTGATATATAGATTCAGTCATGGGGACTGATCCCAGTTGCCAATGATACTTTCAAAAGAAAAGGAGATGGAGGCTATATTTCTCAATGAGGAGAAAAAGTTTTCACCAGTTCCACAACTTGGCCATATAAAATGAGGATGCAATAGTAATAAAACTTTGCATCAACATCCCACCAGGATATCGCATTATTTCTACAAAAGATCTTGTTATCCAAATCGAACTAAGTACAAACTGGAGATGGTAAAGAGCTATTGCTATTTGGAATCAACCATATATTATTTGTCATTATATTGGAGCATTTTTATTATTTTATTTTCAGTAAGTCCAAATACTCTCTCAAAGTGTTTTTCCTCATCCCACAAAACAATACCAAAATGTATTTCTTATATGTAAATCTTTACTATCACAGCAGCATGCTAGCTATTCAGTATTATTCTGACATCAAGAAGGAGATAGAAATGATGGTAAATTATTTATTGTATCATAAAGTTTATAAAAAAGATTAAATATCATAGGAATATAATATTCTGTCATGAAGTCCACTGAAAGGATTCAAGAGCCTTGTTCAGTACTTCAGCTATATATAAATTGTTTCAAGAGAAATTTGTCAACCATATTTTTCAGTCCAACAAATCAGAGATAGAAAACCATTTTTTTTTTAGAAATAAAGTGAGAATTATATTTGGAAAAATAGTTTCTTTTTTTCTTCTTCAATTCTTTCTTCCTTTCTTTTTCGTTCTTCTTTGATGTTCATCTGATTCTAAATAGTCATTTATTTTGCCAGTTACAACCAGTTAATCTTTTTTCTTGAAATTCACAAATAGAATTTATAGTATCAACAGTAATTACAATTATTATTTATATCATTCCATACAAATAATATTGAAATTTTAAGCAGCACAGAAAAGTGATTTCCATGTCACTTTTGGATTCAACTGCACCTAAATCTTAATTCTGATATGAGAAAGTTTGACATAATTTTAATTTAAAAAGAATATGTTTTTGTAATGTATGTATTATAGGTAATGCTATTTTCCCTTGAAAGCACTTTTAAAAAGTCAATAGATTTAATAACTTTCTAATGCATATCAAAATAAAATTTAGAAGCATTGATACCTTACAAGCATTTAATATTTCCAATTATATTTCAGCTTTGAAAACAGGTTGCAATTAGCTTCACTGATACAAATAGTTGTTTAAATTTTTGATCATTTTTGTTGCACGTAAATCTAACATTCCACTACACTCATTATTTCAAAGAAGAATGGGGTCATTGCAGTGTTCCCACATGTTTGGCAAGAACTGATTACATATTTGGCAACACTCAAGTTATGGACTAATATCTAAGAAAAAAAAAATTTAAGGTACATATTCTATTCACTATTTTAACTAAATATTTTATGTAATAGAAAGTTTACATGCAGTCTTCTGTATTTCTCTGAAAATAATAGGAGAATACACAACAACAAGAAATTACTTTGGAGAGCTTTCAAAACTGAGAACTTATGGAGTAGAAAGCTAAAGTATAATTTGAACAATTAAATAGCTGGGTTAAGGGAAAGTAACCATAAGTCCCATTTCATCAGCATTCAGAGTCACGGGATAACTAACTGGAAAGTTCATATGTGTAAATGAAGGGCAATGGACCAATATTCACTTTCTACTATCAATTATAGCATAACAACCAGCATGCTATTTGTGTATACAACCTTGAGTGTTAATAGCTTGCACTTCAATTAACCGTGTGCAGTCCTCTTTGAAATCTACGCATTATTTGTATTTTAAACACACACGTTAGTTCTGTTATCACAAAGACTGGCGGCAATTTTTCTATATACAGCCAGGAGAAAGAAATATTCTATGAATCCTGAATCTTCTTCTATTTTGAGTTCATTGGAATTTTTATGCCAACCTGCATCGCTTTACACTTGTTTGTTGAATTGCTCTTAGCATTTCAAAGCCAAAATGCTCTTAGCATTTTAATCCAGTTTAGTGGGATTATTTTCAAGTTTTTCACAGTTCTTTTTTAATTTTATCATACCAGATAATTTAGAGTGAGCCAGTTTGGGAAAGTGGTTAAAATGCTAGGCTAGAGGCTGATAGCATGAATCCCTGCTGAATGTATAAGCAAATGGGACTATCATTTGGTCATAGCTAAATCTTGCCCCCTCTCCCCCCCAAAAAACCGCTGTACATTGACTTTTCCAGGCAGCTGCCAAGAGTCAAGACTTACCCATGTCTTAACATATATACATGTTAAATAGATAAATAGCTAGATAGAGATAGAAGATGAGAAGGAGAAAGAGACAATAGATATAGATAGATGAGAGAGGGAGGGAAGGAGGGGGCGAGAGAGACAGAGAGAGATGGATCGGTAGATATATATATATCTGTAGATCATTTATGTACAAGTTAAAAATCATTGGAACAACCCTCATCCTTAGGAAACTCCATTTTACAGTTCTTACCAGTATATGAATTGCTTATAGAGTCTATTGTCTGTAGGGTTTGGATCAGTTGGCAGCATATAATGGCCTCTGTGCCATGACAACTAAGTTTCACTCAGGAACCTTTTATAAGGACTGTTACTAAAGCCTTTTATAAAATCAAAATACATAGTATCTGTTGGGTTATGGTATCTAACCCAGTTTATCCCGTGAAGCCTGTGATGAGAGACTTTGGCACAGATTGTTTAAAACTCAAAAGTGTACTGTATTTATTGGATTCCTTTTTACATGTTTGAAGATACCTATACAAATTTCTGGAGGGGTAATGAAGATCTCTATTTGAACAAGGTTTGTTCTTTCATGCATTTGCTTACTTTGTCTTTAATATTTTAACCACTTCTCTCAAACAAATGTTAAACTAGCTTAGTTTCCCTTTCTTCCCCATAATCCTTTTTTTAAAAAAGGATTTAAAAATCACTTTGCTTAATATCTAGTCAGGGAATTGATGCTAATCTGTAGCATATCTACAACAGATTAAGATGAAAAGGGTGTTTATTTTTATAAAAATACCAGAAATTTCTTAAATTGTTCAACAACTTCTGGACTGTCTGGACTGAGAATGTTTCAGCCTGTGAAATTGAATTATAAACTTATCTCTGTTTATATCTGTTGATCTCAACTCATCCAATCTGATATCACCTTGCAGAGAGATGGGTAGCAAATAAATTTAATAAATAACAATAAATAATAAATAAAAAGCCAGTTTGGCATCTGTTCTATATCTTCAGAAGTAAATAGCATTAGCCAATAATCCTTCCGTTTCCATACTGTTTCTGTTTCTTTAGCACGTTTTTAATTTCCCTGTCATCCAACAGCTAAATGGTCTCCTGATTAATTTATTATTCTGAATATATTTGAAGAAATTTTTTTTTAAATGTTTTTACTATATAGTCTTTTTGCATCTTTTATTCATGGTCTTTGATGCTTGTTTCCGTTCTTCCCATTTGATCAAAAATTCTGTTTGTTTTTTTTAAAGGAAGTCTTCTTGGCTGTCATAACATCTCTGGTTCTTTTATTAGCCACTGTAATATTCACTTCAACTTTCCTAATCTAAAGTACTGTATATATTCTATTGGAAATTGTATTATTGTAATTTGGAATGATGTTTTATTGAAAGAACTAACCCTCCTGATTCATCATACTTGTACCCTTGACTTTTGCTCTCCTGTATACTGCCCTTGGTTGCTTTCATTCCACATGATTTCTTTAACATTTGTTTTTCAGTTGTCATCTTGGAACTCTTGCCATTTGCATATAAGGCTATAAATTGAGAATACTGTGTAAATCCCCTCCTAAAAAGAAGAAAAAAATTAGATCACTCCTGGACATGGAAGTTAGATATTCCATACTGACAGAAAAGATATATGAGAAGATATATGAAAATTGATGCCTTTCATATACTTAGATCATATTTATAATCTGACTAATGGAGAGTTTTGCTTGGGCTTCTTTGTTCTTGTTTATCATATGCTTTGTTGCATGATTTGTATTGTAAGCATGCCAGTCTATAGTTTGGTCAGCCCTTGTTTGTCTGTTTAAAAGTGTAAATCTTATATATGATAGGCATCAGTTCATAAAAGTTATTTTAAACATGAAAGCAAGATATTAGAATTTCATTCATTTTTATCATACACCATCAACAGAATTTACATATATAGTATTATATTGTGAACTGGCCTGAGTGAAAGATTTTTAAAGAGTTTCTGAATATTGCACATTTGAGGTCATAATGCTGCATTATCATGACTGGTTGTGGAAATAGCTAAGGAACATTACAGTTATATGTTGCAGTAAAACAACAAAAACCTCTTGTGGAACTGTAAAGACCTCATTGTTTTAATTTTTTGACTGCAAGAAAGAAAAAGAAAAAAAGACTTTAAACTTGTCAGATAAAAAAAAAGACACATTTCAGCCATATCTGAGTCTTGCATATTTTACTAAAATGCATTTAAGCCTATGCTTTGAGTCACCCTCTGAAATCAGGGGTGCTAAAAATGCTTAGCTGTTTGGATTATGCCTATTGTACTGCAAAATAAGAACTGTGATTTATCAGCTAATTATACCTAAAAGTTGTACAACAAGCTGCCTGTTATATTTATCTTTTAAAAAACTCATTCTTGCCTTTAAACCAGAAATGTTTGAAAGATGTATTTATGTTTCAATTCCCTAGCATTTATAAAAGATTCAGGTCAAAAAGGCTGAGTTTTAAATTTGTGTGCTAGCCTACAACCATCACAGAAATACATATATTTTTGCTAGTAATAGATGAATAAAACTGAGGAATTCTTTTCTTAATAAAACATCAGTTAAAAGAAATTCTATATTTATGACCATTTGTAGGTTTCTTAAGCTATGTCTCAGCAACAATTTTGTATCATTTTAAGGACAACAATGAGCCATTGACAAAAAATGTGCATGACATATTTTAAAAACTATGACATAGATAATTAAATTTTACATAATGTATTATATATATATATATATATATCCATGGAAATTCCTACTACCACCATTTTTATCTAGAAAAAAATATTCAAGTTTGTGATTCATCAAGTCACTCTATTCATTGAATATTGTTTTGACTATTAAAAAATTTTTTTGAAAATTTATTTTGTTCATGAAAAAGTATTTCAGAAGTTCTATTCCAAGCTAATCTTTATTGTATAAATCCTTAAATGGAATGAGTGGATTCTTGACCATATTTCAAATACCTCGAGCTATTGGCATATTTTCTTTGATATCAACAATCATGCTGAGAATGTATAAAATAAATTGCAACTGAAAAAATAATAATACATGTACATTGAAGAAACCTATACCTGAGTCATTCAAATATCTTCAATGGTGTACAACAATTGTGTTTGATGAAGATGTGAACTTTTATGACCAATAGGAATGACTGCTGCCACAGTGCATAATTATTTTTTAAACTCTAATGTATAATAAATGAAATAATTTCATGGAAGAAAACACTTGATTTTTCTCTTCCTCTTTAATTACCATTTGTGTTTAACAAAAAGGATTTCTGGAGGCCATGGACCCTCTAGATATGCACTAGATGAAGGATGGAAAAATAGAAGACCTGTCTAAAAATGGTCTGGGATCCTAAGTAAATAGCTCTGGAGATTAAAGTTTCACCTGTGACCCATCTATTGTTCAAAATATTTTTCCCAGCCATTTAGATCTGCATGCAAATGGAGGTAGGATATTTTCTTTATAGTAACAGCACTTAGCTATCCTTTCTTTCCCCAGTTTCAGCATAGGAAGGGACATAGAATACTTATAGCTTGTTTGCCACTAATTATCAGATTATCTTTTACAAGCTACAGTCTGACACAGTAACTCTTCCTTGCAGGGATCAAATTGGTCATGCTAATAATTATTTTTATTGTTGGTTCTTCTTCCTGGAGTTGCAATTCCCCAAGGCTCTTCAACCCTAAAGTATGAGTCTTAATTGGCAATAGTGATGGTGGTTAGCAAGTTTAATACACAAAAAGTCATTAGATGGGAAATATCCCAAAACTCACAGGGAGTAAAACTGAAAGACAGACTGGTGCTTCTACTGAAATTTTCTCCTCCTCAATTGTAGGGTGACTCATTCCATTAAATATTCACTTGCTTGCAAGAATGTGGAGTAAGGCTGTGGAAACATCAGTTGAACTTCATAAAACTGATCTAACAATCGTGTCATGCAAAATAAGGAAAAATCTTAAATAGATACCATTTTTCCCATTCACTCTGCTTCTATTCATTTAACAACATAGTTTAAAATTATAAGTGTGTGCGTCATACCTTGGGTCCAATTTTTCCAATAAGCAAGACGGGACTATATTGGGAAACAACTCTGAAGAAATTAAGATAATCCTTCATATATACCAGTCCTTTCCCCCCACCCCCACCCCCCAAAAAAACCAGGGCAGAAGCTTACTTGATTTTTTTCCCCTGTGTTGTGCGGAATATTGTACCTAAACTACCCATTTCCAAATCTTTTAATTACCTTTTTTCAAGGCTATTAAAGTTAGCAATTTACCCCCAGAAAGAAGACAGCCCAATCTTATAATCATAACTAAAATAAATGTAAGTTGGGGAAACTACACACTAAGCATTATAAATACAATCGTAATTAGGATTTTGTAAGCAATTTCTTTGAATGTTATAGTTCCACAGTCCAGAGTTTCATATAATCAACTTCTTTTTATGTTCAGCACTCCATATTTTGGCAAAAACGTGTATGAATATTGACATAATTTTCTTTTTCTTAATCTATTTTAAAAGTACAGAACAATGGTTTGTATTTTTATGAACATAGAATTTAGCAATCCAGAAATGGGGAAAATGTGCTGGCAGAAGGCAGGGAACAAAATTATGGATGATGCTTGTTGGCGAATGAAAAAGCAGAGCATATTTAGCCCAGTTGAGAGAAAGTTTTTAAAAACTAAGAACTTCCAATGAGAAAAAGAAGAACAAGAAAATATTGTTGTACAGAAAATATTTTGATTACACAATTACATTAATGTATTATTTCTGGCTTATGTGTGCTCAGGTTTTCTGTATTAAACTCTGTCTCTATACTCTTGATTATGCTAATTGAGAACTAGTGCTATGTTTTTCTCTAATTTTAACATTAGAATGGAAGTAGAGTTTGCCAATTTGCCTTGAGAGAAACTGCCTCATAATGAAAACAAATTTTAGCACTTAACCAGTGCTGTTGAACCCAGAAAATACTTCTTGAACATGCCAGGATGTAGGAGAAGGGCCGGGATGCGAACCTAGAGAATATAAGAGGTAGTGGTGTTACAGGTTGCATTAAAATAGTAGTAGAGATCAGATGTAATGTGTGAATAGTCTACAATTTTTGTTCCTGTCTTTTTCTGGTTTGGGGACACTGAACCTTGATTTTATTGAGAAAAGAGAAAGGGATTCCCACCTACTCATCTCCAGTCAAACAGTAAAAGTTTTACTTTTACTGTACTGTTTTATTGGTATTTTCTTGAGGACAATGGAGCCACCCAAAGTTGGCTAAAAGATGGGCAACTATATAAATGTTTTAAATAAACAAATGATAACAATAAGCAATAAAACCAGCTTAGTGGTCATGGAAATTAGGAAATCACAATCTGCCTATCATGTAGAAAATAACATTAGCATCAACCTTACAAGCAAGAAAGGAAAATGGAGAGCTGGTGCAGCAAATTTCTCTGCAAAAATGGGAGAGGTTCAAATTATTCACCATAATTATCAAATAATTCAAACTGAGTTAAAGAAGTGTCATGATCAGATAAGAACTCAGCAATGTCTCAGCTAAAATGCTAAAATGGCAGGAGCATAGACTCCTTCAAATTGTTCTAATTGTTCAGGCCCAAGTTGGTTAGCATGGTTTTTTTTTTAAGTACAAGTAAGCCTAGGGATTCCACAGGTCATATTGAAGAAGCCAGAACTGCAGGTTTCAAAGGTGGACAAGCCTTTAAAAGTGGATTTAGAAAATAAAAAGAGTGGACTTACCAAGTTCTAGACCACAGACCAAAGCTGTTCTACCTGGGAACAACAAAATGTGTGTTTACAGTAAGAAAAGTCATGTGATGCCAGTAGTTTAAGAGAAGCAAGCGAACTGCCCCCAAATCTTGATTTCAACAGGTTGTGGGCCATAAGTTTAAGTTAGAAAGCAAGGAAACAAAGTATTTCTGAATATAGCTTCTGAAATTATTAGTGAACATGGTTTTCCTAATGGATATCGGCCTAGAGAGAGAGAGAGAAAGTGGAAATTTCTGTTATTTCTGATTGTGGCAAGGGTACAACTGGTCCTCCTGAACCCATCATAACCCCTCCAGCTATATAGAAACTGTGGCTACTGCTAGACTAAATGGAGACTAGGGTAAAGTTAACAAAATATCAGTTTGCAATGCTCCAATAGCTTCTTCATTTCTTACTCTGAAAAAACCTCTGATTCCATCTAAAAGAGTAAATGGAAGACCATCAAAATTGATGCTTTTACAGCATGACTTTCTGAATCAAGAGATGATGCACTTAGAAATGCCAATTGTCCATCACTGGGGTCAGTCCATCTAACAAAACTGCTGGTTCCCCATAAAGAAAGAACTAGATTATTTTATTAAAACTTCAGACAACAGAACTAAGCCCATAAAACATTTGATATAAACAAAGCTTGCCAGCTTACTATTTTAGAGATGCAATGTTTTAGGGAACACTAAAGTTGAAAGCCACAATAAAAACAGAAAAAGCAGTAATGACACACTCTGAAAAACAGTGCACCTGCTTGGGAGTTAAATATAATTTCATGGAATTGTTGGCATATGAAAATAATGGATGCTGACAAAGTTTAAATGATATACTATGCAAGTAGGGTAAAACTTCCAAGAAAGGGGAAAAATTATCTTGGTCTGAAAATCATAAGTATAAAGCCTGAAAAACTAAAAGAAAAGAGAGTGCCTTTTTGAAATTCCTAACAAAATTGGAAGATGAGTTGAAATTTATGGGGTGCTGTAATATGATTTTGCACAGGGCACAAAATATATGTAGCCATTATGCAAATAACACAACATGATTAATTTATATAATTTGCATAGTCATGATATCACTTCCATCCTCTTCCTCCTTCAGATGCCTACATTTATGACTCAAAGACCTTCAGCTGACCACTATATGATCAGTCAATGATTATTGGTGGATAGTGTGATAGCTCTCATTTTCTTCAATTCTACTATTCAGAATCTGATCAAACTTACATCACCAAGCCTTGCACCATTCCCAGAAATGGGATCACACCGGAAGCATGAAAAGAAGGATCTTCAAATGAAGTCATAGTACCTGAATTTAGATGATTTCCAAGAAGCTAAATGAGACAGATCTAATCTTTACTTTAATCTTTACTCATCAGAAAATCTTAGGGTTGCTGGTTAAACTGGAAAATGAAAATACAAAACACACATATGCACTCCCTTTAGGAAGCTTAGGAGAGTGAAAGGAATAAACATTAAGACTTAAAGCAAAACAGAGAAAGATTGTTCATGAGTAAAAACAAGGAAAGGGGAGCATTAGGATTTTCTCATTGTAATATGGCATTGCTGCCTGTAAGTGAAGTGAACAACTTGGGGAATGCAAAAAGATTCAAATAATCGTTGTATTTGGTTTGATGCATAAATAGTCCAGAAAGCTTCATCAGTAAGGAATACCCCTGAATTTGGCCAGGGTATTATTGTAGTTTATCGAATCAAGACGAAAAGCAGATCAGATTCTGAAAAGACCAGATTGAGGAATTTTAACCCATATACTTTTTAAAAATGGGCAATGGAAAAAAAAGAATGAAAGGAAACCAACTGCATGAGAACCACTGCAAAAAACTCTGGATATTTTGCAAAGAACTAGGAAGAATTTGTGTAAATGTGTACTTTGCTTTTCAAATGTCCTGCAACTTTAAGGGACCCTTAATCTCTGATCAAATCTTTCTCCCACAAAGAGCTTCATTCCCGGTGAATTGAAAACTACTCTTCTATAAAGTTCTGTTTATCTGTGGATACCTTTGTAATTCTGTCTGTATTGTTCTGTATCTGTTTCTTCATGCAGGTATAAAATAAAGCTGTGTTTGTCTGGATATAAGTAGAGATTATGAGGGTCTCTTACTGGATCTACAGAAGGAAGGGGGGAATTGCCCCTTAGACTCCTCCTGCTGATAAAAGAGTTGGCAGCAGACTTATTTACTGCAGATTAGATAGAAGCTGAAAGGATCTTGCAGAGATTTCCCCAAAGAATTAGATTATTGCACCAAGGACCAGCTATTGTGTTTAAAGAAGAGCTGTAGGCAAAGACAATGGCAAACCCCTTCTGTATTATCCTCCAGAAAAGATAAACACATTTTTTTGAGCCTAAAAATTTCAAATTATTAAAGGATTGATTGCTTCAGTGGATGACCAGGTAACAACTGACATCTTTTGCTTGCCTGATTTTCCCATATCCATGCAGAAAATGATGTCCACACTTGTAGATATGTCCTGTCCTTTGTACACTTTGCATCCATATAGGTCATCAATCTGGATTGCTATTGGCTCATAGTCTTAAATTTTGCTAAATATGTGGCACCCTTAAGATATCTGCTCATTCTCTTGACTTCTGACCAGATTTCTGTGCTTGCTGGTTTCTTCTTATGCAAGATTCTAACTGGCCTTATCACTGTGACTAAGTATAAAACATTTCCACTTATAAGCCTACATTTGTCAACCTCAAGCAGAAGATTACTGTTTATTGCTTTAAGAAGTCCGTTTATATAGACATTCTATCCTGGCTTTGTTGATTCCAGTCAGCATTCATTTTCAGCAGATCCTTTGTCCTCTATCTTTGGATTGAAAAAGCAATTTCCATCCTTTCCTCTGTCTGGATGCTATTTTGCCGCAGTAAAATGTGGAGAGGAAGTCTGTGGATTCAAATGCAATAAAACATAAAGGAATAAAAAGCCCAAAATATTTATTGAGCAAAGCAAAAGAAAATAACTTTAGACCATAAGTATTCATAAACAAGAGTAAGATATGATAACATTCAATTGAGGATTGACTATAAATGCAGAAAGAATCTTGCATCCCTTTGGTCAGCGTCCTCACCAAAGGCAGAGACCAATGCTCTCCAGATTATTCCAATGCTTTGAACTAAGGCATCAAAAAAAGTAAAGAAGGCAACAGCAATTATAAGGCCACGGCTTCCATCCTGATTTTTTTTAGCTTCCCTTTACCCTTGTATTTTTGTTTTGATCAAAATGGATAACCTTTTTTAAATTCTGTGTCCTAGCACTTGATTTCCCACACTTTCATGGTGCTTGTGAAATCCAAATAGTTACAAAGATAAGTGGGGGGGGGGACAGATAGGGAGAGATCACATATTACAACTCTTCTTGGCTAGCATGCTCTCCCTGCCCTTTACATCAGAGGTCCCCACCCCCATCTGTGGACCAGCACCAGTCCGCAGCATGCCAGAAACCAGGCCATGCAAACAAGCAAAGCACATCTGTGGGATGTTGGCAGCACACAAAACCATGCTCTCTCCAGTCTGTAGAAAAACCTCTCTCTGTGGAACTAGTCCCCAGTGCCCAAAAGTTTGTGGGCCACTGCTTTACAAACTAACCCCTTAATATAGGAACATCAAACTTAATTTCATTGAGGGCCACCTCAGGGTTTGTATTTGACCTTGTGGGGGCAGGGGAGGCATGGCCAGGGGGGCATGGCCAGCTCAACATCCCTTGTGTCAGGGGTGCATTTGGTGGCCTGAGTGCTCTGCCAGTGAAAACAGACTCCAAGTTCCGTTTTTGGCTGCCACAGCTTCTTACAACCGTCTGCCAGTGAAAACAGAGATTATTTTCACTGGTACATGGTTGCAGGAGGTTGTGGCAGCCTAAAATGGAGCTCATGAGTCCATTTTCATTGGCAGAAACATCACAGGTCAATCCTTCACTGTTTCCAGGGTGGCCCTACAGGCCAGATCTAAGTATCCTGTGGGCCGGATCTGGTCTCCGAACCTTGAGTTTGAGACCCCTACCTTAACAGAAGGATGATATAATATCAATAATTCACAAAGCAAAATCTTTTTTCACAAAATTTTTCTTATCTTCTAAAATGTTCACTCTCTGTTTATGTTGAAGAATGGAACATTTTCAAGGAAAAGTGCCAAAACAGTCTAAGTGTAGTTTTGAATGCCCAAAGAGTAAAGTTCTGAACCACAGAGGGATAATTTATTTTTTGTACAATATTTTTGTACAATATGTACATTTGTTGTGCCACTTCTGAATGCACTTAGGACAATCTTTTTAGTTCTTTAAACAATTCGCAGCCACTTAATTTAGTAGACAGAAGTCTCAACATGTATAAAAGGCATCAGATTACGACAACTATATGGTGATGGTACTTTTGAGAGCTGGAACAGATTCTAATGCACAAAAGGAACATTAGTTTCTTACAAGTGGAATCCATGTAGATTACTGTATTTTTAGTGCATAAGACAAACCCTGAGTATAAGATGCACCTAGATTTTGGAAGAGGAAAACAAGAAAAAAAAGGTTTTGGCCTCTGTGTCTTGTTTTCCCTCTCCCCAGCTCTCCCCCCCCCCCTCCGGCATATTGGAGGCCTCTAGTAGCCTTCCCAAAGCTCGTTTTCTCATTTCCTAAGGAGTGTACTTGTCAATGCCATTTGTATTTGGAAAGGTTGGGTGGTTTTCCTATTAAACTTGGCAAAATTAGCTAATGTTATAAAAGAGAATGCATTCAAACTGATGGGTGTAATTATCTAAAGAGAAGCTTGTACCCCATGTCCATTTTCTTCTTATTCAAACTATTATGCTGTCTACAGCTTATATATCATATTCCTATCACAAAACTTGGAAATTTGGTAAATATATAGCTAATTAACCAAACCTTACAATTACAATCATTATGTGAACAAATGTGATATCATCTCTTCACAGTAGTGCTTGCAGACTTAGATAGGATCTACAAGTTTATCAAAATGGAAAAATACCTTTATTTAAAAAATAGGCATTTGATGGAGATAGAAAATACTCAAAACTGGAAATGCTGGAAGGCCATAAACACTGAGTAATTCTGGGAGGAAAATAAGAAGAGTGAAAGAGAATAATGTGCGTGTGGAGGGGTTCGGAGGCCCAAAAACAGGTGAAAATGTGTCACTTTTAGCCTCCCAACCTCCTGCGCTTCTTGTATTCCCTCTCCCCAGGCCCCAGACTCCAGAAGCCTCTGAACAGCTCATTTTCACCCCAAAAATGGGCTGTTTTGCAACCTTTTTTTTTTTTTTTGGCAAAAATGAGCCATGCGGAAGCTTCTAGATGCCTGCAAAATGCCTCTGGGGGCTGGGGAGAGGTAATACAAGATGCATGGGGGAGGGCTGAAAATGGCCCATTTTTTTGCCTGTTTTTCACCTTGTTTTTTTAGTCTACCAAATGAACCTCCATATGGCTCGCTTTTGCCAAAAAACACGCCATTTTTGGTGAAAACAGGACACGCAGGTGGGAGCTTGGGAGGCCAAAAAGGGTTGTATTCAATGTATAAGATGCACCACAATTTTCACCCACTTTTTTGGGGGGAGTACATCTTATACATCAAAAATACGGTATATTACACAGACACAGACACACAATTTGTGGAAACACATACTAATGATAACATCAATTATGGTGCAAGAGAGTAAAGTGATAAAATTATTTCCAATGGTTCAATATTTCACCACTCATGTGGCTGTCCTATTCCATTCCATTCCATTCTTTGAAACAGAATAGCTCAAACAAGCCATGCATACATTTTATCTGACAAACAATGGCCATTTAGTTAAGCATTCTGGCCTTTCAACAGCACTTCCAGGCATTAAAGAGACATAATAATAGAATTAAACAACAAAAGAATATTTGTAGCAAATACAGGCTTAGTTAATGCAATCACTGTAAATATTTCTAGCCAAGTAAATGGCTTGGCATTCATAAGTACTGGAATTCATAATCCACCATACATTAAAATTGATGAACTGTATTAGAATTAGATAGATATGTATCTAGATATGTATCAAGATTTTATAAACCATTCTCTAAGTCCCCAATGTGTTGTGTGAGTGCTGCAAATGATTTTCTTAAGAATTCGCTTAAGATATCCCAGGTGGATTTGAAGCAATTTTCACAGTAGTTATTTGTCCATCCAGTCCCTGAAAAATATGTATGTAATCTACAGGAAAAGAAGCTGCATCTTTATGTTCAGATGACCTTGTGATCTCATGAAATTAGATCAATTAGATTAGATCTATTTATTCTGAAATTAAATGTCAAATGTTTATAAATTTGGAGGGCAATCAACAGCTCCTTGAAAACCCATCTGAAAATAATCAAATCTCTTTGAAAACTAGATTGGCTAAAATTGTCCCAATTTAGCAACTTTGGATGATTGCAGGTACTCAATTTCACAAAATTCATTCTTGAATACTTTCATAAACTGATGGGTGCACGCATGCCTGTTTTTGCTTTGTGCATAGAAAACAGTTTTCATACCAAATGAATATGATATAGGTAATCCTTGACTTTTGACTATAATTTGGCCTGGAGCTTCCATTTGCTAAGCTATCTGGTTATTATTATTATGGTTTATCACAGTCAGCCAGATGTTCAGATGGGGTATGGTATTTTTATCCACTTATCAAGTTCTTCCCAAAATTCTGGGATAATCAGATGTTGGTGTTTGATGGTGTTAAAGGTATTGTTGCAGAATGTTCCAAGTAAAGCTGCCTTTTTGCAATTGACTGATGGTGACTTTGTCAATACAGATGATGCTCAAGTGGTGCTCTGGTTGTTTTGGGATTGCACCCAGGCACCTACACCTACTGTACTAGCTTTCTTGTCACAGTTGTTCTAATTCTGTTTACTGGTCTTTATATTTTGCTATCTTCTCCAATTCTTTCTTTTCTATTCTGCTACCTCCAGGTACTACAACATCCACTATCCAACCATTTTATCTTCTTATTCATAATTATTAAGTCTGGTGTATTATATGGCAGGTGTCTCTCTGTGAATTATAAAGTTCCAGGGCACTTTAGTTTCTTCACTGTCTATTCTCTATTTTATGAGCCTATCAGTTCTTGTTTGCAGGCAGATAGTATTTCTTGCAGAGGTTCCAATGCAACATTGTTGCTAGGTTGTTATGCCATTGTTCCCAATCAGTCTATTCAATATTCCTGTAGCAGCTAACCAAGTGATCCACTGTTTCTTCAATTTCTTTGCAGAAGTGACATTTGTTGTCTTTGTCTTCTCGATTCTGGTTTTATATGCATTTGTAAGGCATGGTCTTATGCAGCCAGAATTAATCCCTCTTTTTGTTTCTGCAGCTTTCCTGTTGTTCGCCATTGCCAGGTTTAAAAAGCAACAGCCACCTACTTTTCAAGCAGGATTGCAAGTCTAGGAGAATGCCCAAGTTGTGCACCTAGTGTGTCTGGGTTAGTGCTACCCAATCCAGGACTAAAGATGATAAGACTCCAATCCAGACCCTGTCTCTCCAGATACTCCATCTTACCAGGGTTTAGCTGAAGTCTATTGTCTCCCCATCCACAGCCACATTAAATCAGTCAAATCTGATTTACAGTCTTTTTTGCTGTTGTCATTAAACAAATCTCATTGGCTCTGCTTATCAGAAGCACTCTAGAAAAGTTGCAAATGGCAGTCACATAGTCCTGCAATGCTACAACCCTTGTAAATACATTCTGACATACAATATTCTTTCCTTTTATACGTTTTTATTTTTCATTTTTTTAACAAACAAATCAATATGTGAACAGTGTGTGTCCTGGGTATCATACATTTTGGTACATACAAAAATATTTATCACTTTACAGTTAATGATTTTATATAATTCCAATAATACTACACTTATTTATATAGTCATGATTTTCTCTTATCTAATTATTCAATTTTTCAACATGTCCTCTTTATGCCAATCCCTGTTTTCTATGTTACCTGCCTTCTGTTTGTTAAAATAGTCTTGATCATTTTTATCACATTTAACTATTTATATAATAACAACAATAATACTGATAATATACATTATATTATCATCCCTTCATAATTATTCAAATATACGCCTTCATTATTCAATAATTCAAGATTGCATTACATCATTTTTATATCAGTCTTATCCTGCATATCATATATCTTCCCACAGATAAAAAAGCATTGTTTCAGTTCTGATAATGTTATACATATTCATGTTAAGTTTAGATTAGATTTCCCCTTTCCTAATTCATTAAATCCAAGTGTATATTATTATTAGGTCCCCTTTATCTAGTCTCTCTTCTTATTCTAACTGTTAACTATGCCCCTGCTGTGTTTGAATGTGTTTCTCTCTACCCATCCTTTCTTAATCAATCCTTTTTTAGCTTGGCTCCCCTGTTCCTCTCTTAAGTCTCTATTTCTTGCCGCATCTCTCTCCTGGCTGCTCTTTATAAACTTTTCTCTCTCCGTGTTCTTCCCCATTGTCTATTTTCCCAGATTTCTACTCTTATCCCTATCTCTTTTTCAGACCCAATTTACCGATTCTTCAGTGCCTCTTCTAATTCTCTTATGACACTCTCCCCTTGATTTATTTCATCCATCCTTGTTACTTTTAATATTGTCTCTTTCCTGTCATTTTATAGATTTTGTACCATTAGTTGTTTGATTGTATATTAACACCTGTTTTTTATATTGGTTTCTCTTCTTCCTGGATATCTTGGTTGTGCTTTCTTGCAGCATATTATCCATTATGTCCACTATGGAATTCAATCCAGTCTTTATTTCTTTACACATCTCCTTTGTATTTTGAAATAATCAGCTCATCCCAGATACTCATCTCACAACAATTTGTTGTGTCCTTTTTTGTCCAATAATCCAATAGTCCTAAACTCAGATATTAAGTCATTTCTCCAGCAATCCAGCTCTCTCAGATCTCTGTATCCCCAAGTCAATCAGTCTATTACAGTTCAATCTTTATTATAATCCTCAGGGGTCGGGAAATATCCTTATTTTTAAATTATCTTAAATCAATTTAATAATTAATTCTTATTTTTATTTCCACAGTATGTAATTTTCCCTTCCAAAAGCAGGTGGCAGTATTGAGTTGAATTTAAATTCAGTGTTAAAATTTTTCTACAGTCTACATTTTCAAAGTAAAGTTAATGTAAATAAGTAATTCCAACACTTCAAAGTGTCTCTCCCAAACACCGCTGAATCAATTTGAAATCCAGTCTTCTATATTTGAACAAGATTTTTTTTGCCTTCCCCTTTAAATTTTCCCCTTCCATTTCAAGCTGTTCTTTTTTTCTCAAAGTTTCACTTCACTGCCAATTCAGAATGGTTGTAAGTCTCTTTCTTTTTTAAATAGTATTTTGGAGGCCAAAAGTAGATTAAAAATGAATTTCCTCACACCCAGATCTGCACACTGTCCAGCAACTCCTCTCCAGCAGTGCTTAGATGTTTACCCATTGTCACAGCTCCATGGCAGCCATCTTAGGCTGCTTCTTCATCCTGCCATGGCATGGAGGAATTAAGCCCGGGGGTTCTGTGGGAGAATTGCGGGCTCTCCTCAATCTCACCAGGCATCCCTCCCTAGCTTTGCCACCCCTACAGGGTAGCTTTCAGCTCCCTTAGGAGCCCATGAGTGGGGGAAGGCTAGAAGTGAAACGAAGTGATCCACTTCTGCTTCTGACATCATGCCACAATGTCAACCAGAAATCCTGCAACATCAGCCAGAAGTCCTGACATTAACATTCTTAATACAGTGTGGGAAATTGTAAGCTTTTTCAGATGATATATCTGCCAGGGTAGCCTTATTGAGATCCAATAATCTGCAACCCTACATTAGTTAATTTGCCTGCGTGTACTTTATCCTTTTCAATGGATGTGTTTTTCAGAACAATTTTCAGGTTCTTTCTCTGTCATTGTAGAACATTTTTGAAGGGAAAATGAAAAAAAAGTCAACACAATAAAAGGTAAAGAAATTGATATTGCTAAAAATACTCTTTGGTTCAAGCCACAAATAACACACCATCTCTGCAAAAGAGATTGTGAAATAAAAATACTTTTCAATAGGCTCCTAATTTGATTTTTTGTCTGTGGCCTTTGTGTTTCTTTTAGGAGAAAAGAATAGCAGCATTGCATGATTTTAGAATCTTAATTTTTCCATTTATGCCATTTGGCAGTTGATTCTTTGTGAAAAGTATTAGCTTTGTATTTTTGTACATGTTGGTTTGCTAAGATGTTTAGCTTGAACTTGTTTCCAAACTGGCTATAAATTTCAAAACCAGGACTGTGCAACCTCTCTCTTCCTTAAAATTCTGTTATAGGAGGAGGAGGAGGAAGAAGAGGAGGAGGA
>JAEANM010003104.1:0-23007 GCA_017656035.1 Myanophis thanlyinensis | reverse complement strand
AGATATCCAGATAGTATGGTGAGCACACAAAGATATATTGTCTTGAAAAAAAAAAGATATGACACTATCTAATTTTTATTATGGTTTATTTTTGTAATTATTTTGACATGGAGAGATATCTGTTTATTTGATTATATATGATTGAATTAATATGTGATGATATGTAAAATATAAGAAAATAAAAAAAATTATAAAAAAAGTATTCAAGAGATGTAGATGAGCTTAAGTAGTTGGCAGTGATAAATATGATTGAGTTTTACTGGGAGAAATGTGAAGTTCTGCATTTTGGTAGCGAAGATAAAAGGAATAAATTGTGATAGAATGTCAAGGGAATATAGAGCCATCACAGAAAAAGTATTTGGGTCCTGGGAATGTAGAAAGCATTAGAATGAAACTGAAAACAGTTCTGCCTTGATTGTATCAGGTAGAGGCATTAATTGAAATAGAAAGGGGCTTTGGCAGGCTTTCAATATTCTGTTACAATACCTTAACAGTAGTAAAGTACATTCTGAGACTCTCAACAACTCCTGTTTCCTGACCTTGCCTACCTAGAAGGATTGTCATCAATCTTGAAAGCTTGTCAAAGTCCCACTCTATTTCAATTTGTTACCTACACAGTCAAGACAGAGTTGTTTTGAGTTTATTTTTTATGCTTTCTACTTTTCCAAGACCGAAGTATGATTCAGTAATGGCATCACTGTACATGCTTTCGATATTTCATCATAGTAATACAGAATGGGGGGAACTGGCTTGGCAGCAATATAATTAATAAAACTCAAATGTCCTGTTTTACTAGTTATATATGAGCCCAGCAGTGTGATGCCCTAACTAAAATAGTAAATGTTTTCTTGGGATACATCAACAAGGTATTGAATTGAAATCAGAAGAAAAAATTATTCTGCTCCATTCTGTCCTTATCAGATGGCATTTAATTTTGTGGTACAAGGTATAATGATAATAAAGTAAACTAAAAACTATTTGGACTACTCTATCCTTGGATTAGATCTTTTGGGATTACTGTTTCTGATCACCATAGTTCTAAAATAACAGTGATAAATTGAAAGATGTTCAGAGGAATCTAGTAACATGTTGAATGTCCTGGAAACAACCTATAAGAAATGATTATAAGATTTGGATTTAGGCTACAGAAAAAAATATCAACATGATAGCAGTGTTCAAATAGCTAAAGGGAGGAGGAAGAGGAGGAAGAGGAGGATTTATTCTTTTTTACCCCAAAGGCAAAAAAAAAAAAAAAAAAAAAAACAGTGGCTACAAGGAAAGAGGATTGTGTGAATATCAGAAGGAAGTGCCTGGCTATACAAGATATCAGCCAGTGGATCACACTGATTTGTTGAAGATCTTCAAGCAGAGGCTGGATGAGCTTTGTTAAGATGCATATTAAGTTAGAACTGCATTGACCAACGAGTTGGAACTAGGTGACTCTATGGTTCCTTACAACTCTATGATTCTACAATTACTGGCAATTAGTTATTCATATTTATTATGCAATCCACTCATAATTACAGATCAGTACCATTAACCATGTGATTAAACAATACTACATACATAATCATTCCCTTTTAAAAGCTATGTAAATATAAAGAAGAACTACTGCATATGTCCAGCTAGGAAATTTTATCCAGTAACTCTCTTCCCACTTCCTACAAACAACTCTTTATTTAAGGTGACTTGATTCTTTTCCTGGCAGAATGCCTGTTGTGGAAATATTGAAAATCAATTATTGCAACTTAAAATATGGGGTCAAAGGAATGAATAAACTGAAGGAATAGACATCTCATTTTTTTCTTTACATGTATAAACCAGGAAAGGGAGTGCTAATATTCAGAAAGTGATGCACATTTTCAGATCTTGTCTATCACCAAAAGAAAGCATTATAATTTCCCACATTATAATTTCCCACTTAGGAAGTACAAACATTTCTGTGTTACCTTCTTCCACATATTTTAAGGATTTTACAGTCAGCATAATTTTATTGTTTTCACGACTCTGCACATTAAATCCCTGTATATGTGCACATGTACACATTCTATAAATAGTGCACTCATATTAGTCTATAGTAGAAACAGTGAAGCAAAGTTAATATATTTGACACAAGCCTGGAAATTACTATTTTGTTCATTATTTTGTTCATTTGCTATTAAATGCCCATGTCTTCTTTTGGGAGAAATTAAAAATGATCCTTAATAAATTCAATCAAATCTGATTATCCCCTCTATTGGAAATAAATGCTAGTTGCCATATACTTATTCTCAAATCAAAAGAGCATATGTGGTTAATATGATACAATGTTTAGCCTAATATCACATTTTGACTGATCTTGCTTATCTCCTTCAAAACATAAAGGAAGGCTTAGAATCTAGTTTCATGAAAACACAAGGGTATAGGAAAATGTAAGATCAAATAATATTATGTTTATGTGTGATAATAATCAGCCATAATGAACAGCTGCAAGAGATAGATAAGTCAAAGATTTTGTTAAGTCAAGGTGATTAGTTGTCATGTAGGAGAAAAGTTGCATGAAGTATAAGAAAATAAGTATATGGCAACTAGCATTTATTTCTAATACAGTGATAATCAGATGCCTAAATGACAAATTACAAATTAGGAACATGAACATATGTCCAACTACCCTTGATCAACAAAGTATTGTGACTTTTTATAGTGCTTTGAAATGATAATAGAGTTAGTATTAGGTAAAATCATTAGTGCAGATGGAAGAATGGAGGAAAAAAACCCATTCAGCAACCAATTTGCTCTTTAATGGGCACTGAAATAATAATTGTTTATAGCAGTTCTTGAATTTTAGCAATTTAAGTAGAAGAACTAAAATACTTTCTGATCTTTTGAAAATTCATATTCCTTACAATTTTCTTAGTGAGACTAGGAAACAAACTGATAGCCAAATGTTAACATTCTTGGGAGTTAGCAAATGGTTATCTGACAGACATATGATGATGATGATAATTTACTAAAGTCATATGCTATTAGATTCCCAATGATTCTGGATGGCTCACAACAATAAAACAAATTGTAATAAATCCAATAAAAGATGGAAAGCACTGTACTTGTACATTAGATGGAAAAAAAACAAGGGGTCTCACTCTCCCTCACCAAAGGCCTGGGCAAAGAGTTGGATCTTCAACACTTTTTTGAACAACATCAGAATGTGGGCCATCCAGATATCCAGAGTAACTATTCCAGGGGACAGATACTACTACTGATAAGGCGGGCTTGATTGAAGATGCTGGGCTGCTACTAAGAAACATGGACAGTACTTTAAGTAACAAGGTGCTATGCTAAGTAGGTTTTTATATGTAATAACCAGCACCTTAAATTGAGCCTCAAAGCAAATTGGCAACCAATGAAGCTTGTGAAACAGAGATGTTAAAACAGGCATGCTAGAGCTAATTTGATTTAATGGACTAGATACCAAAACATCATGAGGTGAGTGAACTCAAAGTGGTGAACTTATCCAAAATACCTTTCTTCTCTTATTTTCCTCTCAACAACAACCCTGTGAGGTCAATTCAGCTGAGGAAGAGTCACTGACCCAAGGTCACCAAGTTGGCTTTCATGGCTAGGATGAGACTATGAGTTCTAGTCCCACCTTAGCCATGAGCCAACCTGGTGACCTTGAGCCAGTCATTCCTCCTCAGCCCAACCCACCTCACAGGTTTGCTATAGTGAGGAAATTAGAAGGAGGAAGATGTTTGGGATATGTTTGTTACCTTGAGTTTTTTGTAAAAGTAATGAAGATGGAATGCAAATAAATGAATACCTGTATGTGCATTGCTATTAGGCCACTACATTCTGGACTAGTTGAAGCTTGGCAGTCCCATATAAATTATGTGGGAATAGTCAAGCTGTGAGATGACATGGGGATAAATGATGCCTAAAGGACCTCCAATTTAGAAAAGGGCACAACTGGCATACCAAATGAAGTTGTGCAAAGGCCTTCCTCATCACAATTCTATTCTGTTTTTCAAGGAGATGTTTTTCAGGGAAGACCACTAGATTGTACTACAACTTCAAAGGAGGAAGTGACTCTATCCAAGGTAAAATAAAAGTATTCTCAGATCTTGGTGTCTCAAAGACCTACTCAATTTTGATAGTTTTGAATAAGAATTAAAGGACCAGAATCAAATAAAGAGCTGTTTTAAAATGCACACAGACACACATCACAAATGGAAAACAAAAAGCAAAAACCAAACACAGAAAACAAAAATTATTCAAGAGACAATCATTTATCAATGAATAGTTGCTAATTTCCTCCCAGAAAGTTGCCTAATAATAGTATCTACATTAAAAAAGTACCTACATTAAAACCACCCTTTGTGTTATTTTATACTATATTTATGTGTGGGTGGGTACAGAGAACAGATCCAATAAAAATTCATGAGGATGAATTACTGGAATAGAGAAATGAAACTTTCATTGTTTCCAAGTTTGCAGTTGTGATGTCTTGCATGTCTAGTCACATATATTTACAGTAAAAATCTATCATATGCAGTACATTTACCATCTCTTAAGCAGAAAAATTGAGTTAATCCATCTAAAAGTATTTTAAATGGATATAGTGGTAAAACTTCGATTCATTTTCTTTTTTTAATGTACTATTAGCCATGGTTGGTTTTTGAATAAATGAAATGTTTTTCATATATATTGAATTGTTTCCCCAAACCTCAAGTTCCTAAAAATTATTATAGCATTACAGAAGCTAAAGGTAAGAATTCAGAAAAAAAGCTACAGTACACATCTCAAAAATGAAAGGATAGTAACCAGCTAATTCAATAAAATAGGAAGATGTTCTTGTAACTACATATATAATTTCAGTATCATCTGGTTTGATATATATGTTTTGGTTTGTGTATTTGAGCCACTGCTTTTTTCTTGCCTTAGTTCAGGGATGTTAAACTCAAGGCCCAGGGACTGGATTTAGCCTGCATGGTGCTTAGATCTGGCCCACAGGGCCGCTCTGGAAACAGCGAATGACTGTCTCACGATGCCTCTGGCAATTAAAATGGAGCTCAGGAGGGTCGCATGAAGCTCTCCTGAGCTTCATTTTCACTGGCAGAGGGTTGCAGGAAGCTGTCACAGCCAAAAACAGAGCTTGCAAGGGCTGCAGGCAGCCCTCCCTGTTCTATACCTGATTCAAATTACAGTAGACACCAAGTCTGGTGTCAGTTAGCAGAGAGTAGTAAATAAAAAGAGCTGATTTCACTAAAGCAACCTTGCGATTGCCATTATTTCTCAAAATAAAACACTCCCAAACTCCATTTTTGCTGGCAGAGGGTTGATTGCAGGAGGCTGTCACAGCCAAAAACAGAGTTCAGGAGCCCATTTTCGCTGGCAGAATGCTCAGAGAACCACAGGCGCCCACAACATGAATGACATTGAGCTGGCCATGCCCACCCTGGCCATGCCCACCCTGGGCCCCAGAAGGTCAAACACAATCCTGATGTGGCCATCAATGAAATCAAGTCTAACATTCCTGCCCTGGTTAATACTTTTTAGCTAAGAATGGGAAATCCAATACATTTCTGATGCATCTTTTTGACAATTTCATTTTTTCACAAAGTAGATGGAAAAGGTGATTTTCAATAGCAATAGGACTTAAACTTATATAGCTTCAGAGTGCTTTACATCTCTTTTTTTCCTGTGTGTAAATATTTTTATTATATTTTCCTTTATAATACATCTTATTTTCAATTTTACAACAGTTCATCTCTTTCCATCTCTTTCCCTCCCTACTTTTCTCCATTCTGCTTCCCTTCCCTTCCTTCTCTCCTTCTTCTTTGCCATTTCTACTTCCCTCTCCTCCCTTTTCATCTTCTCCTCTTCCCTCGCCTCTCTTCTGTTCTCCACCTCTCTCTCCTTCCCTCTCTCCTGCTCCTCTCTTCCCATCCTCTCCTTCCCAATCTTTCCCTCTCTCCTTCCTCCTCTCTACTTCTCTCTTCCACTCTTTCCTTCTTTTTCCTCTTCCCCTGCTTTTCTTCCCTCCTCTCCTCCATCTCACTCAATTCCGCTCCATTTCCCTCTCTCCTTTCATCTCTCCTCTTTCGTTTAATTTTTTAAATATTGTTTTATATCATACATTCCTTTCTATGTTGAGCAGTGTGCTCTCTAGATGTCCAAGATGTTAATATACAAAGATACACACACAAAAAAAATATATATGCAATAATATATAAACAAATATATGATAACATCAATCGTATCCTCTTAATTAATTTTTGGTCTGTTCCCATTAATATCTGGTTCAGCTCATTTAGCTCATTGTAAAACCCATATTCCTGCCTGTCTTTTTCATACCTGGATTTTATTTGCAACTGTGGTCACCATGTTAGATCAATCCCTAATCTTTTTAATTCTTGTCTTGTTTTTAGTTCTCCCCTTTTGTTTAATAGGTTCTTATATCATATAATTTTATCCATATTTATGACATTATATCCATGCCTCCATTATAGACAACCATACTGCCACTTTCAAATAGTGGTGTTGTTTAATTTTGGTCCATGCTAGCAGTAGTGAATTTCTAATGTGATGCCTCTGGAAGTACCTATGTATCTTACCCTTCTCATACTATAAGAAGGCATGCCATCCTAGTTTGAGACCTCTTGAAGCAGTTTACAGAGTCAGCATATTTTCCACAACAATCTGGGTCCTCATTTTACCAATCTCAGAAGGATGGAAGGCTGAGTCAACCTTGAGCTGCTCATGATTGGACTCTTGGAGTGAGCAGTGAGTTAGCCTGTAGTACTGCATTCTAACCACTGCATCACCACAGCTCTTTAGCAATATTAGCTATAATTTTGACCAACAAAAAACAAAAAATGAGCAAAAATGAGGACTGAAGTTGTAAACACAGAGTAAAATGATTCCTTCTTGGAATTCAAAATAATTAATGAAGGACAACATGAAAGAAGTCAATCATGGAGCTTGAATTTCAGGAAGGCAGATTTTAATGTCAATTGAGCATCAGACAGCAATACCATGAGTGAATTCATAAAGAATAAACAAGTTAAGGAAACATGGAAACCCTGGACAATGAGATACTGAAAGCAGAGGCACAAATAATTATCAAATGAAGGGAAAATAAGAAAAGTTTAAGAGGCCTATATAGATGAATGCCAAGCACCCTGGCAAACTTGTTGTTTAGGAAATGGAAGCAGAGGCTGGTAACTGAAGATGCATATGCACACAATTTTATCTTAGACGCTGGAGCCAGGAAAGCCAAAGTTAAGAATAAAACAAAGCTGGGCAAGAATACAAAATATTATGAGGTTTGGGAGTATGTTTGAAATAAGAAGCAGCTTTTGCTTTGTTCTTCAAGAAATGTCAGGAAGGAATAATGAAGAATATGATGAAGCAGAACAGTTAACTGCTTTGTCTTCCCTCAGAAAAGGAAAAGGACCCTTCACAACATGATTGAAGAAAGGAGATCAAACAGAATGCAAAACTTATTGAGAAACAGTAAGAACCCACCCTGTTCCTTTAAATGAATTCCACTCTCCAGGGACAGACAGATAATTTATCTGAAATTTATGTGATCTGGAACGTCTTAGTCTTGAGTGCTGGAAAGCTGGAAAAGAGCATACTTTCAAATAGTAAAGAAGGGAAATCAAGCAGAGTGAGTAGTTTCTTAAATCAAAGGAAAGGTAGAGAGAAGAAAAACCAAACAAAGTTTGTTAGATCCAGGGAAATGTGTGAATGTAATGTACCTTGATCTCAGTAAACCATTTGAAAAGGTCTTTCTGGTATCCTTTTAGAAAAGATGGATAGATAAGTGCTTAAAAGTACTACTCTGGTCAGTGGTTTTGCCAATGGTCTATTAGCCATACCCAAAGAATTCTTATAAATGGGTCTGGACTATCTGAGAAAAAGTTTCAATGGAATTTTTCAGAATTTCAACCTTATCCAGTGCTATCATGTTTATAAATGACCTAAAGGATGAAAGGGAGGCAATGTTTATGAAATTTGCAGAAAATGCCAAACAACTTAAATGGTTAACATTTTGTTAGAAGAATTTACTTGGTCCAACTTTCCAAACCAGGTCATGAAAAACTGTATAATATACAAAATATACAAAAATGTATAATATACAATATACAACACCAAATGGGCAGCTGCTAGAAGTAGAGTTTATTCATTCAGGCATGTACAATGGTTAAAGGTAGTCTACATTGTTAGGGACCTATCTGTAGAGGTATATATAATGACAAGTAGGTTTTGATACTTAGATATGCAGATTGAGGTGCTCCTGCACTGGACTTTGTTCCTGAGGTATAAGTTTATATGTGTATTTGATACTGCCTGAACAAGTGTGAAGTCCAGGGAGGAAGATACTTTCTAGGTGCTGATTATTATGATTATAGAGCCATGGTGGTGCAATGCTTAGAATGCAGTATTTCAGGCTAACTCACTACATATAGGAGTTTGATTCTGACTGGCTCAAGGTTGACACAGCAATCCATCATTCTGAGGTTGGTAAAATGAGGACACAGATTGTTGTGGGCAATATGCTGACTATGTACATTGCTTAGAGAGGACTGTAGAGCACTATGCAGTATATATAAGAATAAGAATAAGTTCTAAGTGCTATTGCTATGAGGGGGTCCCTTAATGATGTTTGATGGAGCCAGTGAGGTGCTAGTCTAAGTGTTAAATTTGAATGTTTACCCAGGGGAAGGAGATTGCTAAAAGGGAGTGGGGGAGAATCAAACATTTATAACCTCTGTTTTTTATATATTTATTTTTGTTCTTTTCTATATTCTTTTCTAATTAAATTCTAACAATGTATTAGTTCTTCAATCACTGAATCTGACTTTGGCAGCCTACAAAAGCAAAAAACAATTCAAAGAGAGGTTATATTGCCAACAATGAAAAAAATACATACTGTATATGAAAACAATACAAAACAACCAACAAAAAGTCCTGAATCTGTAGGAAAAATCAAATGCATGCATACAAGACTAGCTGACCAGGTTTTTAGAAATACTAGCAGATCAACAACTGAACATATGCAAATACTATGATACAACTGCTAAAAAGGTCAGTGCAATGTTGTCCTGGGTTCACAGAAGAATGTATCCAGATTGTGGGAGATTAGAGTTTGATTGTACTGTGCTACTTAAATTGCACTTAGAGTACTATCCAGTTTAAACATCACATTTTAAGAGACATGGGGAAACTGGAATTGACTCAGAGAAAGTTGCCAGGATGATAATAAGTCTGGAAACTAAGTGCAGTGAGGAGCAATTAAAGGATGTAGCATGGTTTAGAGAAGAATAAGGGAATTTATGATGGCAATCAGCAAGTACCTTAAAGGCTGTAATGTGCAAGAGGGAACAGACCTATTATTATCTGTTGAAAGTGAGAGCAGGACAAAGACCAAACCATTGAAATTAAAATAAAAGAGATTCTGACTAAATGTGAGGAAGATTTTCCTTTTCATCAAAGCTGTTTAACAAAGGAACAGTTTGCAAAGCTGGATGTTATCAAATTGGAACTGGGGAGTAGCTTTGGGATTTATTTAGTAGTCTACACTGAATAGTAGCTTGAATTTGATGACTTATAGGTCCTTCAAGCTCATACATTCTGTGACACATCTTTTATTCTGGTTCACATTGCATTTATAGTATCATATTAATGATATAAACAGGGTACCAGAAATATATTTTCTATAGGTGAAATGATATCAGCCATTCATTAACTTAAGGCATATTTAACACTTTGAATAAAACATCTACAAAATTGAATAGCTAAAGCATTTTTAAACAGGTGATTACTTAGTGTGAGCAGGGGAGCCCACCTTTAACTCCAATTACTGTGCCACAAATTGTAAAGAAGGCAATAGAGTAGTAATAAAAAATGCCAAATTCCAGAGAACTAGCAGGAAGTTGAACAAATGTTAAAAAGCTGCCACTGAACAAAAAAGCAGACAGCAGAATAAGCATGAGAAACTAGCCCACAGGGTGTGTTGGTCACAATAAAAAAGCCTGACTTTACAGGAAAGAGGAAGACAACTCTAGCATACCAGGACATCATGCTCACTCAAAAGGAACATGTAGCAAAACTACTGACTGTGGGTGAGTTCATAAAAAACTATAGCTAGACTAAACCTTCTCTTTGTGCTTCACTATGCAGAAGTGAATTGCACACTGTTAGTAGAATTGTCAGATTTTTCTTGTTAATCACTTATTGTTGGGTTTCATTAAACTATGGTAAGTGTTCTCTCTTTTCTAAACACAATGCCCTGTATTGACTTTATCTATTTGTGGGAAAAGAACTATAGGTAGAAGTAAGTCCTGAATTTATTCAGTTCTTCCATCTCTGATAAAAAAATATAGCTTCTATGAAAATACCAACAACTAACCCAGAATTATAATATCCCACAACTTGTTAAACGTTTCACACTAAAGAGATCAAAACTTTATAGCCGTAATAGAATAGGGCTGAAGTCTTTTCACAGAGCAGAGGCATTTTAGTACATAATAATTGAGTTCCCCTGGAAAAAGAAATCCTCACTTTTGCAGAATTTTAATTTCATAAACCCATAACATACTGATCCCATGAGCGCTACATCTTACCAGATTCTCTGTAATTCTTTAAGTCCCATGGCATGTTAAAATTTCATTGAACATTAGGGAATTATTAAAATGAATAAAGCATACCAACATAATTATGCTGGGCACACATATCTCTGATCATCATTCGATTGTGGTACTTTCAATTTACTGATTCAAGTTTTATACATATTTTAAAAAATCTTCAGTTCTAGCAGGTGTCAGCAATCACAAAATGCAAGTGACTCAGTTGAATCTTTATTTCCAGGGCCAATAAATCAAACATTCTATTCTGTAACCACCTGCTTTTGTACATGAAGCTTAATGCTTTAAAAACCATTCTGGCATAGAAAACTGTGATGAAAAGACATTTCCCAAAAACATTAAATAGTCAGGAATGTCACCTTCACAACATACAATGAACATTTTAGTGAAGAAATGGAGCAGTTAACTTTAGCTAAGGATTAGTCAAATTAAAGCTGTTTTTTCAGGAAGGAAGGCAGGAAGGAAGGAAATATCTAAACTATATGAAGATATATGACATTGATTATACTATTTGGAATAGTGTAGCAAATATTGTTCTATGTTTTTACAAGATTTAAAGTTCCTGTGACAACAAGAATAGGAAAATGACTCCTATCTCTAGATCAATATTTCTTAAACTTCCTTTAATCACAACCACAGTATAAACATTGGGAAAAATTGGAAACTCCAAATAAAAATACTGACTTTCTAAGTTTTTGTCTTTAAGAACATGGCAACTAGAAACAAGAGGATAGACCACCTATGGAGATGGTCATAGGTAAAATTTTTGAGTGTGCTGAAATGGACAGATTAATGCTAAAAATGAAAGGAAAGGAAGAGAAAGAATATTACGTGGTCTGGAATAACCTATACAGATGGATAGATCAAAATATATGAATGTAAGATAAGGACTATAAATAGTTATAAGGTATATATGTCATGGTGTAATTAAAGTGTTTGTTATTGTGTAAATATTTTTAAAAATTAACAAAAATATTTTTTAAAAAAGAACATGGCAACTTACACTTTTGGGAAAATAAAATATTAATGATGGTTTGTGTGTCTCACTGATTCATAACAATCTGTTGTCTCTGCTGTGGAGAATGATATCTCTGTTCTCAAAATCCTGGCTGACAACGAGAACAGCCACTTCTGTAGTCGTGGGGGCATTGAAACAACCTCAGTG
The DNA here is from genome assembly GCA_017656035.1 of Myanophis thanlyinensis. NCBI lineage: Eukaryota > Metazoa > Chordata > Lepidosauria > Squamata > Homalopsidae > Myanophis > Myanophis thanlyinensis. Next base: position 11,211 of record JAEANM010003104.1, on the reverse strand, counting down.
CTCTCTAGAAGGCTTCCTATTGACATTAATCACCACTTGGAAGTCCTTGTGGCCCTTAGGAAAAGAACCAACAGCAGGCTTGAGTTCTAGAATATACTTGTGTTCACATAGCGACTTCTGCTGTTGGCTAACCAGTTCTGGATTAATGCCTGGATAGATTCCACAATGGATGTCCCTCTCATTGTCATTGTTACCAACAAAGTGTATCTGGAGAAATGAAGGCTGCTGCTGAGGCTCCACCATGATACTCCCTATCCTGTGGTAGACCTGCCCCTGCACTTTGGATGTTGGCATAAAATTTCCCTCCTTCACCTCTCTGGCTCCAAAAGACATCATTTGGAAGCATTTGGGCAGCAGAAAGAAAGTTCTCTGCCATTGGATGCTGGTGGGTGAGAAGTCTGTATAAAGGTTCAGGGTAGGAATCCAGGGGAGGGAACTGCACTTTACCACCATTGCAGCACATCTCGGGAGTCTCATCCTGCCACTGCAGAGCATGACATGAAGCACAAGGGTAACCAAGGTCCAAGATCAACAACCTTTTCCCTGGAGTAATCAATCTAAGGTTCATATTTAAAACCAGACAAATATTTATTAGTCCAAGGCATTGATCTGATTTGTGATATCTTTTTATTGTATTTAGCTGTAGCTGCCTGATTAATATAGGGGTTATTAGAGGCATACTTGTTTACAACCTCTCTATTGACTTGGGGATGAGTTTGATGATACTTTTTTGCAGCTTCCCTTACGTGTTTTCCTAATTGCATCTGTAAATCTTTTCCTGCATCTTCCCATCTTTTCCCTTTAATTGGTGTTACAATAGAAGGAACAGATTATTCTGAATTGAGGAGATCAGTGTAAGAAGTGATTTGACACTGGCTTCTGGTTTCCATCCTGGTTGGTGGCAGTTGGGAGAAAGGGTAGCTCCAATCTCCTGCTGGTCTTCCCCTGCCTGTGGGCTCTGTATGGGGCCTAAATCCGCTTTGTAGGAGCGGCGGAGTGAAGAGGGGCACCTGGAGCGGTCAGGGGGACAGTGCAACCCCCCAGAGGATACCTGGGCTGAAAGTCCCCTCAGCCATGGTGGGATGAAGAGCTTTCTGACCGCCACAAAGACTAGGACAACAACCAAGCCACCTACCATCTAAGACTGGAGCAGAAGAGAAGTTGGCATGCAGCTGTGAAACTGGATGAAAAGATCATGGGGTTTTTTTTGTGGTTTGTTTTTTTTTTTGCTGAATCCAAATGCCGAGAGGCTATTTTAAAAGAAAGCTGCCTGGATGTGCCTTAATTGCTGTTTAAGCAGTGAAAAGAAATGGGGGGGGGGAGCCTGAAGCAGAGACAGAAGGAGATTTAAAGGGAAAGGGTATCAAAAGACTTTTAAAAAGCAGAAGATTGAACCTTTTTGTTGAAAGGCATTTTGGATGAAAAATGATATTAAAGTTGTATTATTAAATTTGTATTGTCAAACCTATTAAACATTAGAAGAGAAATGATACAAAAATAATGTAGAATTAAGCAGGGAAATGTGTACTACTATCTGTATTTTAATTATTTTAATGCTTGAAAAGTAAAATTTAAAGAGGAATAGAGAATTTGATAATAGAGGTAGGTACAACTTTGATATGATGAATTCTATGTAGAAAAAGGGAATAGTATATTTAAGGATAGTAATATTAATAGAATCAAGAATAATAATGGAATTGTGAAGGATAATTTGAACTGGTTGGTACCAAAAGTGATTAATATTATATAAGTAATATGCTAAAAGAAACCCAGATAACATGCTGTACACAATAAATGGTTGTTTGGAAGGTTAAAATAAAGTAAAAAATATGAATAGAAGAGGGAAAAGTTGACATGAAGAGATATGATTTTATATGAAATTATGAAATTTTATTATTATATTTGTTAAATATAATTTTTATTTGGAGAGATATTTGTATATATAACTATATATGATTTGATCAATGATACGTGATGTTATTAAAAATATGGAAAAAGAAAATAAAAAAAATTATAAAAAAAGAAGTGATTTGACACTATGTAGGAAAAATTCGGTTCACAATCCATTGGCTCAGTGGTGGTCAGTGATTGAAACTCATAAGGAAATATCTCTTCTGTCACCTTGAGTTTGGAAGTAGTTTCATAGGTGGAAGATGTAGATATTTTAGTGAGCGACACTTAGTACTGTAAAGAGCCCCAGAGTGCTCTGGAGTGAAGGAGTGGAACGTCTGCCATTTTGAACTGAGGTAATGGAATGTGAGGCAACTGGCAGTTGGAACAGAATTCTTTTCAGGTGGAAAGGGAGTGTAGAATCAGGGCTGAAATTCATCCCATTCGGCCTGGTTCAGCTGAACTGACAGTGGAAATTTTGCCTAGTTCGGAGAACCAGCAAAAATGGCTGTGGCTGGCCCCGCCCCTGGTTGCCCAGTCACCGGCTCAGCACTCACTCCTGCTTGCCCAATCAGCCACTTGGTGCTCACTCCCACCTGCCTAATCAGCCACTCTGTGATTGTCCATGCCCGCCCACCCCACCCACATGCAATGCCCCACCCAGCCACTCATCTTGCACACCTCCCCCAGCTTGCACATTATGTGTTACTTGTGGTGAACAGAGATTGTCTGCCTTCCCAATTCCCATGCGATGCCTGTGGCCCAACTGAGTGGTGCTGATCTGCCTGCCTGCCTGCCTGCCTGCCTGCCTGCCTGCCTGCCTGGATAAGTATGCCTGTGAGTCTCAGCCTAGCTATCCCACCCTCTGTCCCTGGGCTTTGGTACTTGCCACACTGCAACTGCTCCATTGCATACACAGTGTGGTCTAGGTAGGTCCCAATCCCCGGCCTTGCCTGCCATGCCAGCTCCATGGCACATTCCACGTGGCATGGCCTAGTTAGGCCCCAGTCCCTGGCATTGCCTGTTGTACCTTGCTATGGCAGCTCCATTGTATGCACCATGTAGTGTGGTGTAGGTAAACCCCAGTCCCTGACCTTGCCTGCCACACCAGCTCCATGGCACATGCCACATGGCCTAGCAAGCTAGCTACAACCCCTATCCCCAGACTTGCCTGCCTTCTGGTATGACTGCCTCAGTCGGTTCAGAGAAGGTGCCATTAACCAGCTCTGGCATTGCCCTGAGGCCTCCAGCCTTATCTGGAGCTTCTGCACAATCCCTCTTCACTGAAGCTCAGTCAGGGGAAGTGGCATTCAGTGGCTCCAGCCTTCCTGATCCCTCTTCACTGAGGCCAGGTTGGGGGAAGTGCTGTTCTCCACCTCTGGCCTTGCCTCGAGGCCTCTGCCAAAGCTGCTTGAGTCCAGATACTACTTCTTACTTTTAAGAGGATTCATCTGGAATCTGCTGCAGCAGTGAAGCTTCTTCTGGGAGCCTTGCAGAGATGCTCTAGGGCAGTGGCAGTTTCTCTCTGCTGCAGCTGCTCTTGCTGGAAGAATATGTTGTGCAATTTAGCAGCTGTGAGCTTTATCTTCCATTTTAGACCATCCTGAAGCTTTCAGAATGGTCTAAAGTGACAGCTGCTAGCACAACACACTCTCCCAGCAAGTGCAGCATGCAGCGGAGAGAAGGTTTCTTGCACTCTTGTGCAATTTAGGAGCTATGATCCACTGCTTTTGGTCCTTTAAAATTGCATTGGAAAAGTGCTGTGGGTGGCTTGAGAGAAACAGAATCCCAAATGGCTGCTGCTTCCTGTGATGCCTGCAGAACTTTCCAATTTAGATTTAAAGGACCAAAAAGCAATGAATCTCAGTTGTTAAACTGGTCTGGCTCTCCCAGCAAGAACAGCAGCACAGAGAAACAGCCGCTGTTCCGGAGAACAATGATGAAGCTGAGCAGCAGGCCCTGAAAGGCTGTTGAGTCACTTTCTGTGCGGTGGAAGCTGTGTGTATGTGCAGAAGCCTCACCGCAAGGTGGAGCCATGCACATGCATGGAAGTGGTGTGCGCGCGCACATGCATGGAAGCGGCATGGGCATGCCCCTCCTCAAATTTCCTCCAAAACAGTGGTATTTTTGAATTGTATTGCTGAGTACAATGTCTAACTCCTTAGCATCAGAGCATGTTAATACACTGTATAAGAAATACTAATGATCTGATGATCATTTCAAAAAATCCTTTCTCAGCAAGCACCTAGAAGCCAAGAGGAACATACATGCCAAATTTCAAGTTTGTAGGCTTGACAGTTCTGGAGATTTTGTGATGAGCATGTGGTATTTGGCTTCTATATATATAGATAATGTTAAGTTGATACTGAAATATTTTTAATAACTCTGGAAGTAAATTTCTGTTTGCCTTTTTTTTGTCCTTTACCTAAATATTTATAAACCCATGCATGTTGTATATTCCAGTTTTCTCAGGTTATCTTGCTCACTATTTATTGACCTGCACCACTCTGGCTGACTAGAACAGGATGATCTATTTTCAACAACTGAGAAACTGAGATCCTAGTCAGCATATACAGATTTTATCCCAATGTGATCATGAGTGCACTATGCAACCTTGAAAGGAGCAGAGCTATTGAGTGACTGTTTGTGAAGCTTTTGTACTAATAGGCTTATTGCAGTGCTCTATCACAGTGAGAATATTTTCAGCTGACGGCTGGTGGCTTAATGCTCAGACAAGGGATTATGGTCCTGCAGTGCTATATATTTTAATTTTATCAGAACAAATCATACAGTTGGGGTGGAGATAAATACAAAAAATCAAAATAAAAATGTAAATAAATTAAACTTAAACAGTGCTTGATCAGATGAAAAACCCTGAATAAATTCAGCCAGAAATGGGAAATAAAAACATATCAATCTCTATTTCTTTCTCTTCCAATTTATATTGTACACTGTTGTTCAAATCAGAGAATTTTCCAAAGACATACAAGAAGGCAGTCAGGAAAAATATTTATAATCTTCTACATGTTCAGGCTCAACACCTGACCAGGAAGCTTTAACAACAATTAAAAACAATCAATCAAACCAACAGACACCTTTCACCAAAATGTAACAATTGAGGATTTTAAAAAAGCATTTGTTTCTAAATGATGATCCCAACACAAAGGTCAAGGCAAATAAACAAGTAGTGGATCATCTGCATCTCTTATTTATCTGCAACCTGACTTCTGCATTTGCAAGATAGCATTTGAAATTCCCTTACACATGAGCACATTTGTCAGGGCATTGCCCTTTATAAATTCCCGAAGTATTTAAGCTTTTAAAATTATTTTAGGCATGCCTCAAATCAGTACTTGACTATGACATAAACATCCAGTGACTAATTTGATGCCATTGAGTCATGATACAAAATTTAACTTTGGAAAAATACTTAAATGTTGACTCCCTACCACCACCACCACCTTCTCTCTGTGAGTACAGTTCTGTGATGCCAGTGATTGATTGATCTCCATTAGCCTTACAAGTTCCCATCAGGAGACATAGAAGTTTACAGTTCAAATAGTTATTAATTCATAATTATATGAAATAATATCTGATCCTAGATGAGATGGAACTAGAAATAAGACAGACAGGCCTTCAGAATCAGATTCTTTTATTACACCAGAAGTAATATCTCAGACAATACTGAACACTTTTCAAAGATTGTTTTGCGATATATTCATAGGAGTAGCAAAAACTGAAAAGAAGAGTAGAAAGAAAATATCTCAAAATTTCTGTGAGCCTTTCCTCAGACATAGAACAATGAAGCAGGATTATTTTGTAAGAGACAAAGTGCTATTTTTAAAACAGTTTTTGACATTCCGGATACCTTTTTTCAATTGCATTTTGGGACAGAATGGCATTTGTTGGAGGGGAAATGCCAACAGCTTACATAGGAAACAACAACCTACACTAAAACATCAGCAAAATATCTCTTTTCATTACTTTATTTTCACTTCATTTGAGAATCATTTGAAGAATTTGACTTCTAAGTCAATTGAATCAGTGGATCCCTTAACCCCATAGTCTCAAAATCAACCAAAATATGGAACCATTGGTTCTGCCTCTACTGATTATATCCAGGATCAGTAGAATGAGTTATGATGTAGCAGCAGACAATGTAGTTAAATTGAACAAATGATTTTATCCATTGAGGCACTATAATGACAATTTTTAGTTGTGCTAATACTCCTGATTGTTAAAATGCTCGTAGATGCTCATAATATAAAATTAAGTAGGATCACTTCTACCACAGCAAAACAGTTGGAAAAAGTTATCAAAAAGCCTCTGAGCTATTACCTCTGAGATGAGTATATTCTCACACTAAGGAACTGATATATATGCATTTAGCTTAATCTGATTTCCCAATTTTACCATCTATGAAAAGAAAGCACTGCCAATCTCTACTCTATTTAGCTTCAATACATTAATATAAATGAAAGAACTCTTTCTCATTTCCATTTGGAAAAAAATAGTAAATGATTATTCAGAGATTACGTGATCTTAGAGAAACATCAGCTTGATCAAGTGATGAACACATATGGCATTTTGAGAATATGTTTTATGTCTTTGTTCAAAATGTCTGCCATAGTGTTTAGCCACTCACAAAATGAATGTTCAGTTGAATGGAAAATGGTGAGACTTAAACAATTTAACATAAAAAATAGTAAAACTGGCACCTAAATCCAAATGCCGTATCAAATAATTATATTCACACTGAAAATTTATCTATTTCATGAAGCAATATGATAGTACTTAGAGAAGCACACAATCAAACACACACACAAACATAGCTCATATATATAGACAGAGAGGGAGAGACAAAGACAGAGAGACAGAGAGAAAGAGAGAAGCTTTATACTCCGTGCTAAGGCCCAGGTATCCTTCATAAATTCCACATCCCATTCCACCAAACAAAAATATAGTCATAGTTCACAGCATAGTAAAACAGGTAAACCAGCTAAGATATATACATATATAGATAATGCATTAATGCAAAAGAGAAAGCACAGTTAAAAGAATCATTTATTTCCGTTACACTTTAATCCTCTAGGCCATTCATTCTTATGTTTAGCTGTTTTTGCCTCTTATTTTTCTTTGAGTTGTTGAACACAATTACTCGGCTGTAGTCACCTATCAGTTTTATTTTCATGTGGGAGTAAGTGCAATTTTTCAGATAAAGATGATGCTGGAGGCTAGTGCTCTACAGCGTGTCAGTTTCCCATTCATTTTTTTAAAAAAATTTAAGGTCAGAGAAGAACATCAAAAAAAAGGTAGTGGCAAGCATATATGCATCCATAGGTCTACATAAGAGATACAATAAATATGTTTGTTATATTTTATTTATTCATCTTTATTGATCATACATCAATATAGTAATTACATAAATTAACTACCCAAATAGACTTAGGCATGTTTAAGCTGGTATAATTAATAGACCTAAATCTTAAAACTCTTTGCTGGATTTTTAGCTTATTTCAGGCTTGTTTATTTAACATAAAGTGATAAGTTTCACCTTCAAATCCCATTATAGTAATCATACATTAAAATGTGTGAAGTACAAGGACATTTCTGTACTCAGGGTGCTCGGGAAGTTCCTTAAGAAATCTTAAGCACCTACACCATATAAAACATTTATTTTAGTTGTGTTTGGCACTATTCCTAAAATAAATTAATTAAGGAAAGACTCTCGAATATTTTCATCTAGAAAGTATGACTGATTTGTGAAAAGACAAGGATTTGCTTCACTGCAAAGAAGTACATCATCTTTAGATGACTGAGGCTAGAACAATAAAGTATTGGCTCAACATCTGAGAGCACTTCTGGTTTGATTATGGAACACTATCCTCAAGTTTTGTTATAATTTGATATCATGAATCATTCCTTCTAAGGCTAATAGTGCAATAGTTGGTGATATAAAATTGGGAAGTGATGACTGCATTAGTAAACTGAGAGAAGTTCAGCATAATTCAAATAGGTTGCTTTACATTTTCAGAAGTATTCAGGACTGTTCTACTGTTTCTGAAAAATGGGAGGAGTCTTCTAGCACCTTTTCTGACTAACAAATTTTATTAAAAAGTGTACTTTTTCTATGTTTTATTTTATTCACAGGAAGTTAAAATACAAAACCAAAAAAAAAATCTTTAAAAAACCCACAAAACACAAAACAATGAAGATATTTTAAAAAGTGCATTGAAAGAACTCTCCTCCCTAAGATGGCCTCTGTATGGCAAGAGTCTTTCTTCTATCTTGCAGACAGTACTCTGGCACTTTTTCCATGGACTTGAAATGGAACACTTAGGAATAACCAAAGACGACTTGTTGGATAGCCATGGATCCTCTTGGGAAGAGAAATCTTGAAGATTCCAGTTCCCTATGGAAATAGTCAGAAAATCATTGGGCAAATCCAGTTTCTTTTCAGGAGTTTGTTTTCTAAGGAAGCCCAGATATTAACTTTCAGTTTTTGAATTTATTGTTTTACTTTGCTTTGTGTCTTTAAAAGTTGACAAGTTGGTTGAATGCTGATTTATTTCAGTCCTCTGCTGGACTCGGGCTATTTTTTTCCCCATTTCGATTTATGTGGTTTTGAATAATTCTCTCTTTCCTCATAAGGAAAACTGGTATGTTTTTGGATGGAGAAATGCTTTCATTTGATTTACATTAATACTGGACTCTCACCACAGGGTTTTTGTATTTTTTATATTTGTAAAATATTTGGAGTTTATTTCCTGTTTTGCTCAGGTTTGTTTGTTGTTTGTCCCTGTCAAGTTTCACAGAGCAGAAATGTATCACATTACAGACAAGCAGTGGTGGCTTAAATCTGAGAAAAGATTTTCTGGTAACATGCAACTTTTAAGTTAAAAGTTTTTTTTTTTAAAGTTTGATGAGTTGATAATGGTCATGGAAAATATGCAGAGGCATGTAGTTTTGAATACGATTATAAAAGGACTCTGATATGGAGGTTGCAGACCGAAGACATATGGATCCCACAGATGGAGAACTAACTCAGCCAATCATATACATTTCTTTGAAGTTGAAACTTGTATTCCTTTACAATAGTAGAAACTTGACTGAAGGGAGAAGTGACAAATCATTTTTTTTCTAAGGAGGATTGAGGAAAATTGGAGAATGAATTTATTATACTTATTTATTTATTATAATCTATATAATTTAATTTATTATAATTAGAAACCACTTCTATTTGGACTTTGTTGGGAAGATAGATCTACTGTGAATTTGTTATATTTAATTAGACAACAATTGATAAGAGATGCCATTAAGAAACAAACATGCATATTTGATCCAGGGCAAATTACTCAACATTGGGGAAAACTTGGGATAGATAAGATTCTGTAACAAATTTTCTATAGTTGATTACAATCACAGTTGGTTAACAATGGGTTTTGAAATTTTAACCTTGTCTTTTTTAAAATATTAGTGTTCTTCCTGTTATCTATTTTGTCATTAATATAGTATATAGATGACAGGTCATAATTTGCAAATAGATTTATTAATTTAAAAATTTTGGAGGACCTGCAATGGGTTGGAATTAATATTGTAATAACTGTACTGTAGTTAATCAGTATTTAATTAGGGGGGATAATATGTGTATATGTGTTGTTGTTTTTTTAAAAAATGTATAGGTTTTTCACTTCATCAAATCCTGGTTAATAATATTAGATTTAATTTGTGATGAGATGGGATGGTAGGGAAAGGGAGATATGATAGGTATGCAGGTAAAAGTTACATGTATGTCAATTTACATCTACTTTATCAATTAACAATTACACTGTGTTAAATAAAATGTGTTGATCTGAAAAGACTCCTTAGTGTTGTCTACCTTAGAATCTCTCATCCTATGTTTCTGAAAGAATCTCAAGCTCAGAATTAGTTCTGTTTCCTCTTAAAAGAATTGTTTTAAGTTCAGCTTGTGGATGGTTTTAGCTTGCTTCTGGAATAGTTGGAACAGATTAGAACAGCTTTTCACTTTAATATGCTTCCATTTTTTCATAAAGCATAAAATATTTGTGTTAGAATATTCATAGTTCTCCTTTGAAACTCATAAATAAAATGCTCAGAGTGACTAACAAAAACACCTTTAACTAAAAGAAAAAGATCAACAAAGAAAACAAGAAATAATCAGCTCAAGATAAGAACTAACAAAAGCAAAATCGTCATTTTATCATCTGAAAGTTATATGAGAAAGAGACAGGATCATTTGAAGAAGGAGTTTTATACTTTAAGCATCACAATGAAGAAGAATCCATTGTATCTGCAATTTGGTAGTGATTGTTTATTCTTTATAATAAGCTTTGAAAATTTTAGGTGAATTATAGCTTATTTATGTAAAATACCTAAATACTGTATACACATTTAAGTTTTTTAGAAGTAATAAGTATTCCACATTCCTCCTTTTGCTAGGCTCTCTTTTCTCTCTCTCTTTCATATATGTATGTATATATGTATGTATATGTATTCTTTTCTATTTAGCATCGTATTTCATGACAACAAGCTAATACAGTAGCATAGTGCTTTACAGCACTCTCTAAAAGGTTTGAAGTCAGAATATTGGCTCCAATAATCTAGGTCCTCATTTTACTGACCTCAGAAGGCTGGAAGGCTGAGTTAACTTTAAGAAGGTCAGAATCGAACTCCTGGCAGTCAGCAGAATTAGCCTCCAATACTACATTCTAACCACTGTGTCACTATGGCTGTCTTAGACCTCTGACTTGAAGAGAAGGCAAATTCATATAAAATATTACCACTCAAGAATCAAATTGCAAGCAATGGAGGGATTTTTTTTAATGGCAATACCTTTAATACTGCTGGTTTAAGTATTAAACCCATTTTCGGAATTATATAGCAGTACAGACAGTAGCGTGGCCTGTAAATTGGATCCAGTAAGAACTCTAGGATTCTATATCTGAAACTAATTAGAATTTCAGAAAAGAGCCCTATGTAAATCTATCTATCCTTCAGAAAGAAAGAAAAAGTGTTAAGTCCATATCTTTTATTGAAAAATAATTTGCTGATAAGATGTTCCGATGGGTATTGTTACATAATCTGTCTTTTTAAACCAGTCACTGTGTAAAATCTTCTTACTGCCTGTGGTGTTCTAGATTACAAACAAGGATAACAGTTCTTTCAATGAATTGTAAATAATTTATAAGGAAAAATAATAGTTATCCAAATAATGATTTAACTGGTGGGTGATTCTTGTTCCATTTTTCAGCTTCTGATCCTAGAGAAAAGGCCTCATAATTTTCAACTCTAATTACAATA